>PVJI01005915.1:0-91640 GCA_004026765.1 Micronycteris hirsuta
GAGGCAAATAGATAATGAGAGAGCAGACAAATTTCTTTTATTGCAGCTAGCTTATGAAAATGCTAACGGAAATTGCAGAACTATTTTGGGACCCCTAAGGGCTACCACTCAAGAAACCAGTGAATTTATTAAGGCTTCTCTCTTGGCTGCTGCAATTAGGGAAGATCCCAGATGTTACAATTGTGGAAAGCCTGACCACTTGAGAAAGGACTGCCCGTCCCTATCAAAAGGGGGCAGGGGCAATAACAAATCTCCCCCGAGGGACTGTGCTGTGGCAAAGGCTGACATTGGGCAAGGGAGTGCCACTCCAAATTCGACAGAAATGGCCCACTCGATCGGCTTGGCCCGCCCCCTCCAAGGCTGCGATTCTGGGCAGCTGAGAGTGCGGGGCATAGCCGGCACTAGGCGCCAGCCCCAGAGACCGCTTATCAGGCGTCCACCGGCTGGCGCAGACTGAGGCCTTGAGGGGAAGTCAGATCACTTTTGAAATACGGGCCACACTTTCCTGCCTTGTCCCGAGAGAACCACCCTCCTCCACATTTGGCATCTGGGATGCCCCAGTGTGCTTGGTTTTGAAAAAAGGATTTCTATTTTGCTTATATTTCTATAACTGGGAAGGGGACTCTCCCCAACCGAAGGGGACTCTCCCCAACCCCAAAGAAGTGTGTCATCTCTTAAATGTTTTGGTTCAAGTGGGCAAGCTGGATAAATTCGACCTTATGTCCTTCCCACTCAGTAAGTGCTGTTCACCCTGATCTCTGCAGTAGCCCCAGAGGGTTGCAACATCAAATAATTTGGCAAACAGATGTTACTCACCATCTCCCCATTCATTTCATAATATACCCCTTAAGTCAAATGTTTGGCAGTCTAATCGGGTTTATGTTTTAAAAAACTTATTATGCTTATTTTGGAATGTCATGTGGATTATGTATGTTGTAGAAAGTTCAAATAAGTTGTAGATAGTCTGTGAGGAAGGAATTAAGAAAGTGAAGGAAAGGTCCCTGGCTGGTGTAGCTCAGTGGATTGAGCGCGGGCTGGGAACCAAAGGGTCCCGGTTCGATTCCCCGTCAGGGCACATGCCTGGGTTGTGGGCCAGGTCCCCATGAGGGCCATGTGAGAGGCAACCATACATTGCTGTTTCTCTCCCTCTCTGTCTCCTTCCCTTCCCCTCTCTCTAAAAATAAATAAAAATAAAATCTTTAAAAAAAAAAGTTTGAGTTACACCACTTTGCTTTAAAAAAAAAAGAAAGGGAAGGGAAGGAAAGCGTAGGATTGTAAAGGAAGAGGGTAAGAAGGAAGAAAGGAAAAAGTTGGGTGGAAGTTGAAATACCACCAGGTGGTGTGAGATAAGATTCCAAGGCCAGTGTCTCACTTTTTGCTTACTACATGAGCACAGTTAAGATCATATTCTATGGTAAAGAGCTGAAAGCTCTTCCTCTGGGATCAGAACAGGACGGGGACGCTTACTCTCACCACTTTTGTTGAACGTGGTATTGGAAATTGTAACCAGAATAATTAGTAAAGAAAAAGAAGCTTAACAGGCATCCAAATTAGAAATAAAAAGTTTGCCTGATTATTCCATCAACCACTCAGAATTATCTTTTAGAGAAAAACCCAAAACTATAAGGAGGAAATATGAATAGTACCCTCCTAAATGCCTAATATAGCAAATGGAAGTACTTTCTAAGATATCATATAATTGATCCATTATGATTATGGGACATAAAGTGTTTGTGATAGGCAGAATAACGCTCCTCCCTCCTTTAGAGGATTGAGTTTAAAAATACTGGTTTGCTTGAATTTTGTTTTTGTTTCAAAATATTTTTGCTAAACCTCTGGCAAATAGAATGAAATCTCTAATGTTGTTAAATCACAAAAATTCAAACTGGCGAAGAGTGTGGGTCTTTGGAGCCACTGGTTGCTCACTGATTATAGTAATGCTTTGTGTACTTCGCTGCATTTGTAAATCATTTTCCCAGGGTCGTGTGAGAGATCAGCAAGTAGCAAGCTTTGGGGGATCTATAGAGGTCCTAAGAAAATATAAAAAAAGGGGGAGGTGAAGAGGAATCCATGCCTCTCACTGTAGGAAATGTAGCTCTAACATTTCACGTCTAAGAGAAAGCTCCACTGGGACGTGGGTCGGCAAGCAGGCCCCACGTGTGTGACAGCAGGATTTCCTGTGGGGAATCAGGATGGCATCTTTCCTAGAGTTAAGTCTTGCTCTTGTTAAATATCTCTCTCTCCCTGGACCAAAAGAACAAATGCTAATGCTTATCTAGCTTCCTTAGACCGATGCTAATATGCTAATCCTTTCAAAGTTCAGCCATACCTCTTGTCTTTGCATAATCCTTTTGATGTACCTTCCGGGCTGTCTACCACCTAAAGCGAATCTACAATCTACGCATGGTTAATCAGTACCATTCTGATGTGGTGTGCCCAAGGACAGCAATAAAAGCCTGTCAGGACCAGGCTCGGGGCCTCTCTCTGTGGATCAGAGGGGGGTCATGTAGTCCCGTTTCTTCTAGTCATTTATAAACTCCGTGTGAATTCATAAACACGCCAGCCTCAGCGTATGGATTTCTGCGGGCAGGATCTGCGACACTCAGGAATCAAAAATCTTTTTCTTTTAAATTTCAATTAAATTTAATGACTTACTCTTTATGAGTTAAAAGATATCAAAGAAGAGGATTTGCTGACAGCCTGGCACTATGAACCCACCAGAAGAGTGGCCCCTAACCTCTTATGTATCACAGACACATAAGAGGCCGTTGGGAAGTCGGGCCATAAGTGGGCCAAAGTATGAACCCTCTCCCAGAACCACACGCACACGCATCAGGTGACACAGCCAAGCCCGGGGAGTCGGGGGCTCCTCCCAAGCCTAAAACTAAGAGTCCTCCTATAAGAAAGGCAAGGTAAAGGTCAGGGCCATGCAACTTCCCATTTCCTGCTCTGGTGTAAGTGTCCAGTTTCCAGACACCGAATTATTTCCGAGCAACAACTCTGTTCAGTTGGGCCTACAGGACACCTGCTCAGCACCATGACATGAAACCGAGTTCTGGGGGCCACTTTCTTCCCACGGCCTGATGGGCAAGAACGAGCTAATGATTACCTGGTAGAAGGAACACAGTTGCACACCTAGACCAGAGATGTTCAACCTTTTTCATCTCACGGCACACATAAACACATTCCTCAAATTCTGTGGCACACCGAAAAGTATTTATGCTGCCGCTCTGACAAAACATAGGTATAATTTTGATTCATTCACACCAGACAGCTAGTGTTGCGTTGGCTGCTGTCATTTTTTATTTGACAATCTCAGGGAAAAGAGGTCAGTGCCCCTGACTAAATAGCCAGGTATTGCATGTTTTAAAAATTCTTGTGGCACCCTGGTTGAAGATCGCTGGTCTATGTAATAAGGTACTGACTGATATTCAAAGATTGCATCAAAATGCTCTTTACAACCTCCCACTGATGTAAGCCATGTGATGCCTAGCTAAGGGCTTATCAGACTGGCTCCTCACCACGTATCGAACCGGGGTGATCAGGGGTAAGGACTCAGAAGAGGCCGAGAAAGGGTCTGCATGGGGACGGTCCTGCAGCAGCACGGCTGACAGTATGTGCTGGAGCCTGAACTCTCAGGACTGCTCTAGACAGAAATCCAACGCTACGAAGTCCTGAGCCCTTTGTGGGCCGTGGCAGGGAGGTTGTGTAATGCCTCAGACTCAGAATTTACACACAGAAGCCTACTGCATAGACAGATAGGGTCCGCAGCCGGCTCTGAGACCCGGCTGCGTTGGTTCGCCTCAGTGCCCTATTCGATGGTGACAACATGGCATTCACGTAGGTCAAGGGAAATAAACGCAGTCCAGTACCGGGGCCACTTGCACCACTTGAAGCTGGATGTGCTGAGGCTGCTGCAGACCAGATGTGGACTGTGACACAGGGATGTACTGGACCCTCTGGTAGTCCCCTTGCGGCGTTCGGTAATCCGTTGTTAAGGTCTGGGACAGTTCTGTCATGGCTTGAGTCAGTAGGTCTGTTGTCTACAAAATTCACACAAAACACATTAGCTGATAACGGTACTTCAGTGCTCTTAAATCCTACAGAAATTTAATTTGTACCACTGGTGGATCATGGAACTTACAAATTAGCCCTGAGCCCAGATGGAAAAAATTCCAAAATGAGGAGATGCTGGAAGATTACCTATATATCTGTATCTCTCTGCCCATGCAGGCCCCAGAGATAGCCTCAAGGTTCCAGCAATCTTGCAGCCAATGAGCAGCGCTGGAAATTTCTTTTTTTAATTATATTTTATTGATTATGCTATGTGCTAATGTTTACCCCTTTGCCCCCACTCCACCCAGCATACTCCACTGTCTCAGGCAATCCCCCCACCATTGTACGTGCCCAAGGGTCATGCATGTAAGTTCTTTGGCTACTCCATTTCCTGTACTGTACTTTACATCCCCACGGCTATTCTGTAATGACCTATTTATCCTTCTTAATCTCCTCACCTTTTCACCCATTTCTCCAACTCCCTTCCCATCTGGCAACCATCAAAATGCCTTCTATATCCATGATTCTGTCTCGACACTTGTTTGCTTAGTTTGTTTTTTATAGTCAATTGTTGATAGATTTGTATTTTTTGCCATTTTATTGTTTTTTATCTTCTTTTTCTGAAACAAGTCCTTTTAACATTTCATATAATAATGGTTTGGTGATGATGAACCCCTTTAGTTTTTTCTTGTCTAAGGAGTTCTTTATCTGCCCTTCGATCCTAAATGATAGCTTTGCTGGGAAGAGCAATCGTGGCTGTAGGTCCCTGCTTTTCATGACTTTGAATTTTCTTGATAATCCCTTCTAGCCTGAAAAGTTTCTTTTGAGAAATCAGCTGACAGTCTTATGGTAACTCCCCTGTAAGTAACTAACTGCTTTTCTCTTGCTGCTTTTAAGATTCTCTCTTTACCTTTAACCTTTGGCATTTTAATTATGATGTGTCTTGGAGTGGGCCTCTTTACATCCGTCTTGTTTGGGACTCTCTGTGCTTCCTGGACTTGCATGTCTATTTCCTTCACCAAATTAGGTAAGTTTTCTTTCACTATTTTTTCAAATAGATTTCCAATTTCTTGCTCTTTCTCTTCTCCTTCTGGTACCTCTATGATGCAAATGTAGGAGCTCTTGAAGTTGTCCCAGAGGCTTTATACTATCCTCATTTTTTTGGATTCTTTTTTCTTCTTCTTGTTCTGATTGGTTGCTTTTTGCCTCCTTACGTTCCAAATCATTGTTTGATTCTGGGCTTCATCCACTCTACTGTTAAATTGTTCTTTATTTCAATCAGCGTATCCTTCGTTTCTGACTGGTCTTTTCTATACTGCTGAGGTCCTCACTAAGTTTCTCAACCATACTTATAACCGGTGTTTTGAACTCTGCATCTGGCAGATTGTTTATCGCCATTTCATTTCGCACTTTTTCTGGAGATTTGATTTGTTCCTTCATTTGGGCCATGTTTCTTCATCTCCTCATTTTGGCAGCCTCCATGTGTTTGTTTCTGGGTATTAGGTAGAGCTGTTTTGACTCTGTGTCTTGGCAGTGTGCGCCCTAATGTAGTAGGCGTCCTATAGGGTCCAATGGCACAGCCTCCCCTATCACTCAAGCTGGATACTCAAGATGCACCCTCCATGTGGGCTGAGCACACCTTCTGCTTGTAGTTGAGGCTTGGTTGCTGCTGGCAGATCAATGGGAGGGACTTACCCAGGCCAGTCAGCTGCAAGAACTGGCTATGACCACTGACCACCAACCTCTGCTCTCCACGGAGGATCAGCTGTTCAGGGCAGGGTGGTGTGCTCCAACATGGTCTGTAGCTGTCCACTGGGTGCACTGGCCCTGGGATTTCCCAGTTAGTGCAGGCTAAGGTCAGCCCCAACCTGCATTTTGCCTGGGGCACCCTGCCTGAGCTGTAAAGCAATCTGCAATGGCTGCCACTTGTGTTGGGCTTGGAGATTCCCAGGCAAAGCCAAGCTGTGAATCTAGACTGGCTACTGCTAGAGCCAGGTCTGTGGCTGAGGCCAGCTGTTGCTTGTTTGAGAGGATTTAGGAAGTTGTGCAGCAGGAGCCAAGACCAGTCCTTCATACGGAAAAGCAGCTTGGGTGGGTCTGTAAGCTGGGGGGGGCAGAGTCTCTGGGGATCTCCAAGGCAGGCCAAACAATGTTAGCCAGGTCGATGGAGTTTCAGATCTGGTGCCAGCTTCCTGGCTCTGTTCAGGGAGGGTTTAGAAAAGTGACAATGGCATCTGCTCGCCTTGGTGCCAGACACTTCAGTCTTTCCCTGTGTATCACTGGTGCCTTTCAAGCTGCTACTCAGTGCTAGAGCTCAGAGGGAGTGAGTCTGAGAGGTGAGTCCGTGTGTGGGTTCTTTCAGAGGAACTGCTTGGGGCTCCAGAAGTCTCTTCCACCAACTCAATCCCCGCTGATTTTTGTAGCCATAAGTTGTAGAGAATTATCTTCCTGGCACTGGACCCTGGTCTGGGGGGCCTGGCGTTAGGGTGGGACTCCTCACTCCAGAGATATCCCTCCTGAATTTTTGTCCACCACACATGGGTGAGGGATCAGCCCATTCCCTGTCTGCGCCCCTCCTCCTGTCTGGATGGATGTGGTTTCTTTAATTCCATAGTCGTCATACTTCTTTCTATTCAACAAAATTTCTGATGGCTGTGACTGATGGTTGTTCTATTTTAGTTGTAATTTTAACGTGGTTGTGTAAAGAGGCGAACCATCTCTGCCTATGCTGTCATCTTTTTTTAAAATATATTTTATTGATTATGCTATTACAGTTGTCCCATTTTCCCTCCTTTATTCCCCTCTGCCCTGCACACCCCCTCCCACCCACATTCCCCCACTTTAGTTCATGTCCATGGAGCTGCCTTCTTGACCGGAAGTTCAGCACTGAAAATTTCTTGCTACCCCTTACACAGAGGAGACCCAATCGTAAGCATCATAAGCACAATGGACTACATTTGCAGCCAATTAAATAGCAAGATAGGCCTGGCTTTGGCATTGAAAGGCATGCAGAGCATGGGAGGCGATGTGGTGCGCTTACCAGGCCTGCACTTACCACCACAGTCTCTCCCGTGGCACTGTCTGTGGTTAAAACAGCGGGAGCAGCACTGATCACAGCTGTTGTCAGGGGGGTGTGCAAAGCATTAGGGAGCTGGGCGTACTCTGGGTGCTTCTTTCGAATGTGTTGTACCATCTTGGTCTGAAAAAGCATGGCAAAAACCCAGGGTAATTACTGGAATCAGTCATTTTCAGTCTTTCTCACATGCAAACCCTCCAAAGGTTCCTAAAGTCTCTTAGGTTATCCATTTAAAAAAAGAACCAGAGCGATGCCGACTCTGCCCTTCCTACAGTGGCACAATGCTATGAAAGCGGGGGGGGGAAAGGCGAGGCTGAAGAGAAATTAAAGGATCACGTGATTCTTTAATCAGGCAAGGTAGGAATACCGCCACCCACCCCACCTCTGTCCCCCCTAGTCCCGCCAACACCTGCAGCAGTCAATCACAAGACCCCCAGCCACAACGATCCCCTTTTCAAGAACAGTAATTCTGTAAGTTTGCACTCATGAGCCCTGAGCGTGGACTGTGCCCACAGAAGACCCTCAGCAGGCAGGCCGAGGAGCAAGGAGCCCAGTCACGTGCTCAGGCCACCTCACGGGGCTCATTCTGGGGACAACCCCCCACGGCTCTTCCTATCCTGCCCTCGGGAAACAGCTCCTTAGCACTTCTGTCAGCCCCCATCAAGCCAGGAGCCATCAGCGCATCTGGCGGAAGACACCTTCTCTCAAGCGTCCTGAAACCACGGCCTTGGCTCCAATTGGCCAGCCGCCGCCCCTTACCTTGCTGCTGTACTGTTTGGAGCAGTGGGGACAGCAGACAGGAGGGGTGGCTATGGTGCCCGTGAGCTGCGTGTGGGTGCTCAGCATGGGGTCGGGCTCTCCAGGGCCCGCGGGGCGCAGTTTCCGAATGCTTGGGGGGAGCTCGGCCCCGGGGTGGTTCTTCAGAATGTGGGCTTTCCTCTTGCTGGCACTTTTATAAACCTACAAATTCAAATGCTTTGCCATGAAAGCAGTATACAGTTCCGCTTTCCTGCTTAAAGCAAACCACCTATCAATTTCTTTACGAGGAAATGAGAAAGAGATGAGTGTAGCGCAAGACAGAATAGATACCATATAGCCCCAAATAAACAGATCTAATGAGAGATGATAAGGATGTAACACAAATTAGAATAAAAGAAGATTATCTAGATGTGCCAGACATCTTCCCTGAATTTATGTATCTAAGGTAGCAGTAGTAAAAACAGCCTTTGCCCTGAGGTTTAAGGAGTGGGCACAGACACAGAGAGAACCGTTGCTGAGGCCAGGGCCTCCTTCAGCCTGTCTGTGGAGGCCCTCACATGACATATATTAATAGTTGACTACCAGGTGCCAAGGCACCTTCCCAAAATGAAAAGTCTAACAGCAACAAGTACCTGTAGTGGTGAATCTACACTTAAAAAAATTCTTACATTTAAGCTGACATAGCTACATTGTGTAAGGAAACAATAATTACAATGAAACAATAAACAGGTTGGACTCTGTCATTTTTGTAACTGTACAAAGATAAAGAATGGAATGGTACAAATAGAGTACTCCACCACAAAACTTTTTCACTTCAGACTCGGTTTTCTAGAAATCCAAATCCATCATACATTTTGCAAACTGGGTGCTCAGGAATTTGAAATGAATCCATGCACTAAGCTCTTGGTAATGAGGCTCTTCTTTCACAATAAAAATCACAGAGAGAATGAACAGCAAGTAAAACCAAGTCAAGTAATTCCGGAGAAAAAACAATGGCTTAAAATGAGGCTCCACTTCTAGGCCTTTCCTGTCAGAATGGAAAAACACGGAGGGACAAGGAACCATCTGTGGAGAGTGACTGCAAGGCCCGAGCACAGACAGACAAACGGGCTTCGGCGGGGCTCCCCCCGAGACGCCCCGCTGCGGGCAGTTTCCATTTACCTTATCGCAGTACTGACAGAAGTAATCTCGGTTGGGCTTTATGATCGGCAGAGTTAACTCCGGCACCTCTTCTATCTTCATGTCTGGGTGCCTCTTGGATAAGTGATTTACCTAAAGGGAAAAAGAGAAAAAGAGACCCCGTCAGAAACAGAAGCCAAAGGAACGTCTTTGACAGGGACTACCAGAAGCTGAAATGCTTTGACCCAGTGCCCCAAACAAGAAGGCATCTGGCCAGAGCCAGCACTGCCGGGCCCAGCGGACACCGGGGCACGCACAGCCACTGTCCACAGGAACTCAGCAAGCTACTGAAGGGGAACTGGGTCACTGCGGGGCCCGCTAGCAGTCTCTGATGAAAGAACGGCTGTTGGAAAAGGGGAAGTTACGAAGCAGGAATTTCTTTGGTGAGCTCTCCGGATGCAAACCTGCCTTTCATGACTTTGTGCCCTGGCCTTAGAGAGGACCCCAAACAAGATAAAAATTAAGGGCCTGCAGTTTAAATAATGCTCTATGACTTCAGCTCCTGGTAGAAATACAAACTCCTCACTTAACGTTGTCAGTAGGTTCTGTGACCTTAAGCAAAACGACGTGTAACAAAACCAATTTTACTACAGGCTCATGGACAGGAATAAGAATTAAGCTCCTCTTGGCATCTTATCAGCATTACAACAAAACCACATTATTCATTAGAGGACCTGCTGGCTCTGGCCGCCCTGATATTCCAGCTAACCTGGTTCCACCCAGCTTCCGTGAAAACTTCCCTCCTGTTGCTGTTTCCTACCCAGAAAAGAGAGGGACATTAAGGAAACAGTCGGGGAGAAAGCAGAGACTCCACAAGAAAGTACATTCAGGAACACAAACGAGAAGAGGGAAATAAAACACGGGAAGACCAGAGACTGAGAAGGGTAAAGCAAAACAAAACCAGTAATGAAAAGTGATAGCGATAGACCTCTCCCAACGAACTGCGGCAAAGGAGGACGAACGGAGACTGGGAGGGAGCGAACTCAGAATCGGGAAGTGTCCGCCCCTGGTGTCCCCCTAGCCACTGACAAAGCCCACTGGCAAGCTGTCCAGGATGCGGTACCAAGGCCATCACCAGGAGGCAGAAGTGGACAGTGCAGAGGGCGACGGGCACTGACCAGCATGCCTCGTCTCCGGAAGCCCATCATGCACAGGCGGCACTTGAAGGTGAAGCTGTCGTAGTCGGTGGACGTGATGCGAGGCTTGAACGTCTTGGAGCGGCTGATGCGGTCCGCTTTCTTGGCCTCCCGCTCTGGATTGTGCATTCTTTGCATGTGTTCCCGCAGCTTGTCTTTTCGCTATTGAGAGAAAATTTTTGAAAAGGCAGGGAAGTGAGAAGCGGGGACAGAAACTTTTTAATTGAAGGGGTATTAAAAAAAAGCAGTGCAAGTTAGTCGTGACCACAACCTACAAAGCAGCACCTGCATTGCTACAGCAGCGCTGTGACACACAGGCAGGTGGCCAAGGTGACCAGGGAAGACTCTGTGCCTCCCACTGAGCCTCGGTTGAAAGTGACTGTTCAATTAGAAAGATGCTGATTTTTGAGGGGAAAAAAAAAGACTTTGCATTTATGTAGAAAAGATCAAAGCGTACATGGATAAGTCTGGTAGTAAGAACTACAAGACAAATTGATCATGAACGGTAGGTAGTACTGAATTTACAAAGCCCTATGTATACTCGATTCCCACACATTTAACAAACATAATGATGTTCCTCTAAATCCAAAATGAATTTAAGTAAGACTCCCTTATCGTATGGATTTAGAAGTTCACGGGAACAAATTACACCGTTTGCTATGGATAGAGCATGTGGTATAGGTCCAGTTTGATGGTCTAAGCTAGTGACAAGTGCTGGTGTGAATCCACAGCAGAAGAAATTAGGCAAAGCCCATTCTGAATAAAAACACAATTTAAAAAATGCCAGCTCTCTTATCCGGCGAGGCTCCACTTTGGGGCCTGGGATGAGACCATTCCTCAAGAAGATTCTGAACCTTTCTGCCAGACCAGCCCCTCCCACCTTTCAGTGCGGACTGGAAGGTGGAAACCAGCACGGCCATGATATTCGGGTCAAATGCAGAGGTTCCAGAGCATTCCTGCTCTCTCTCACTCACCACCAGCTCTCTCACTCACCACCAGCCTGCGGGCCAAGTCCATGGCCACTACCAACGCAGCCACGCACCCGCTCTCCTTCCCAGGCCCACCCTGCAGGTGGAGGTGCCCGGGTTCCCAGAATCCCCAGCTCCCGTGTGCATGCCCAGACCAGGCAGGCTTTCTCCTACAATTAAGGTCTTCTTCCTACAGGGAAATCCCTTACTCCGTAACACTCGGAGTGGTCTGGCTCCTCCACTGAACTCTATCTAATAGATTGGGTGGAAGTAAAACAGAAGCAGAGAAGTTTTTTTTATGTATATATGCCTAGGTGCTAAAGTGGTATCTGGCACAAAATAATAAAAAACTGTTAAATGGGTAAGATAGACAGTCAACCAGTTGGCATCACAAACAAGGATCCCTTTAGACAAGTTGGAAAAATCTAGGCCTGTTTACACTTTTCACACTAGTCCTTTACAGAGTTCTAAAGCATGTGCTATATATGAAAAGCCATGCAGTGATACTCCGTAACACACATGCCACAAAGCTTAAGCTTTGAAAATTATTTCTACAACTCTTTAATGTTGCCACATTCTACACAACTGCACCCTTGGGAAATTGTTTTTCCCCTCCTAAACCCGCTTCTGACTTTTCTCCAGTTTCCATGACAACGCAGCCTACAAACATACTCAGTGGGTGCCCCTCAATGACATCTTTGCAGAATCATCTGATTTCCCGATGAAGCACTTTTTATTGTTTTTACTTCTGTTTGTTTAACTCGTATCTCTGAGTCTCCTGTGGGTTTTTCCTTTGCTTCTTCTAAATTCCAGGCAGGTCACTGAATTTATTTGTTATTCTAATCCCTGGAGTCATTCACATTCCCTAGAGTAATCTAAGGCCTCTCCACACCCTGCAGAGTTCCCACCTCCATCGGGACAGCCCCGCCCTCTTCAAGGCGCAGTTCTCAGGCTCTCAGACTTAACAAGTGCTCAATAAAATTCTCTTGATTTGATAAGCAAATGGATTATCCACTTAGGAATTTCTCAACAGCAATTTAGTTCTACTCATCATTCATTTAGATTCTCTGAGGAGATGCATTATCACTCTATTTGGGGATTTGAATTAAAAATTTTGGGAAATTCAAGTGAATCTCTTTCCTTACTTTGATCACAGCAACTAACACAAACATGAGTTCTTTGAAAGTAGCGATAAGCTGACGGCACAAACAGGCGCTGACCCTTCGAGGGGCGTGACTGCAGGGGCCGCGTGAGAACCAGCTCACGCACCTTAAATTGCTTCCCACACGTAGAGCACAGGAAATCTTTGCGGTCTGAATGTCGCAGCATGTGCAGCCGCAGTTTGTCAGGACGGCAGAAGGCCTTGTCACACTCGGTGCACTGGTAGATCTTTTCTGAGTGGAAGCTTCGCACGTGTTTCTTCACCTGGCAGGGAAGACAGAGAAAGGGTCCTCAGGCACCAAAGGAAATGACAGAAGACAGCTCATTGACACTAGAGGGCGCCAAGAGCATTGCCATGGACTTTGTCAACCAGGCAGTGTTACCCAATCCACTGTGATTGACCATTGGCCTCCGCCACACACACACACACACACACACACACACTGTCCCTACCACAAAGTGACAAGACAAGTAGCCAGAAGCCTTACAAATCTCAACTTCCCATAGGACTTGAAGAATAGGAAGAAAGCATGCAAAGTCCTGATTATGTGGAACTCACTTTCTTTTCCTTTTTTTTTTTGGTTAAAAGCAGAGTTCTCTAGGACTTCAATGAATCTTGCTAAAAAAAAAAAAAAAAAAACCTACAGGAAGACAAAAAATCATTCTTTCTCACTCTTTCCTATCTCCAACTTGTACAGAAACAATTTAGCCCCTCTTAGTAATAGGTTCTTTCATACCTTTCTATACAATCAGGTTCTGAAGCATTAAAGACATGAATTGGATGATAAAAAAAAATTACCCATTGATGAGGACAAGACATCGCTAGCATGATTTCCCCTTCACTGGGACTTATGCCCTGTACTTTCATATAATTTAAATAAAGGCAGATGGCCTTGAGCTCTCTTAGCCATAGATCTCCAAAGAACTGTGGGTGGAGGCTACGCAGTAAGTCAGAGCAACCCCTCCTAGAAGACGGTTTGCTCATTATTGTTCTCTGCCAGTAGAGTCTGCCTTAAGGCAACTTTTCTCATCCTTTGTGTGAAGTGATAAACTCACCGAGACTTCCAACACTAGCAGAACTGTGATTAAATCACAGACTACTTCTGTTTTGGAAATTTTTTTTAAAAGACTATTTTTTACTAGATATTTAGACTAAATTATTCATTGACCAGCATATAACAATATAATCACTCGAAATCCGAGTGAAATCATAAATAGGTGGGGATTTGTCCTCACCCCTTTTGCTCCAGAACACAGTACAGGGAAGGAGACCAGTGCCCCCCACGAAAGTATGTTATGTAACAACTTTCTCTTTGTTTTCCTCCAAAATACAGGACCTTAGCGAAACAGGACAGTGGAACAGTGGCAGGAAGACAATGTCCCCAGGCCA
Source organism: Micronycteris hirsuta (assembly GCA_004026765.1). Lineage (NCBI taxonomy): Eukaryota > Metazoa > Chordata > Mammalia > Chiroptera > Phyllostomidae > Micronycteris > Micronycteris hirsuta. Next base: position 13,726 of record PVJI01005915.1, read on the forward strand.
GGAAATGGAAGCAAATGTCTTTAATCTTTGCCAGTATCCACTTTTTAAACATGATAATCAGATAAGAATATTTATTACTTGTCATACCACTTAAATGTTTCAGTGCCAATGTCTGGTTTGGGCAATTAAGAAAGTTACTTAGAACGGTCATAATAACCTTGTGTTTAACAAAAGCATTTTGATTGAAGAAAAATTCCTCTCAACTGTGCAGCTGTGACAAAGAAGAGGTGAAAATGCAGGTGGCAGGCAGTCTCAATTTCACAAAAACTCAGTCGCTTTCACCAAAAGAAGGAAGCATGCAGCAATGTCAGCAGGAGACACTCACCTGGATAAAATCTGGGAACCGCTTCTTACATGTGGGACAGGTGAAGCAGCCGTCGTTGATGTGAATGGCCACGTGATCTTTCAGCAGGTCAAGGCGGTCAAAGGACTCCGGGCAGAAAATGCAAGAGTAAGTCTTCTGGTCCGAATGGAGCTTCATGTGGCTCTCCAGGGACGCACTGCTGATGAAGCCCTTGTTGCAGAGGTCACAGGTCAACGGGCAGTTCCCCTCCCGCCCGTGGAAGCGCAAGTGCTGGTCCAGTTTGTCCTTCTCCCGGAAGGCCTTCCCACACTGCAAGCATTTGAAAGGCCGGAAGGACTTCCGAATAAACAGATGCTGAAGGGCTGCATTCTGAAAGACACACACAAATGTGGTTGCTTAGTGAGGACATTAAATGGGTGGCTCTCACATTTAGAGAGAGAGAGGATGAGCTCTGCCATCGCAGAGTTCCCACAGAAATTAAACTTGGGACACACAGTTGAAAAAAGACTTCTCTGGGGAGACACTGGAAATGAAGCCGTCTCAGAGAAGTTCATCTTGAAAAGACAAACATTGTGTTTCGTGTTGCATCTATGTATATGGGTTTTCTTACAAAAGGATTTAAGTAACATTCAAAAAAGCGTATTTCCAATAGAGGACTCGTTCAAGAAAACAAATCCCAAAGTGACGGAGCCTAGAAATTGAAGATTGGGGAGAAACAACTTGGGAGAAGTCGCACGTGCCTGAATGAGGCTGGAGCAAGCCAGCCAAATGTTCCTCGTGCAAGTCCTTGAGAAGAAGACTTCGAAGCGCCATCAAAATGTTCGGCGAAATGAAATGTGGTGAGGAGAAGCGGCGAACGGCAGTACACCCAGGGGCTGGGGGAAGGAGACGATGGTAGGGGAGGGGGTTTCTTTGGAAGGTGACGAAACGGTCCGAAATTAGATGGTGCTGATGGTCACACAACTGTGGGAATATTCTAAAAACCACCATGAAGGGTGATTTTTATGGTATGTGAATTCTCTCTCAATTTAAGAAAAAAGAATGGAAAGAGAAGCAAAGGGTACGGATTTACGTGAACAGGGGTGTGCATGAGATGAGGATTATGAGCACGCATTGTAACTGGAGCGTGTGCATGTCAGCAACCCCAGCTTAGAACACGCAGAGGACAAGGTCTCCATGTAGCTACTTAGTCCTGTTGTTAGAACGCCATGCTGACCAAGTCAGGCTCGTCGCCTCGCTCCCTGTCTAGCCCGTCGGTTCTGCCCCCTCGCCCTGCTCAGTCCCAGGCTGCCCTTCTCACGCTGATTAGCCAGTCAGTTCATGCCGGTGTCACGGAGAGTCCGCGTGAGTTTAGATACTCAGTGCAGACTCATCTCTACCACTGGAAAAACAACTCATGCTCTATGAGAGCAGATGAACAGAATCATCTTTCACACCGCTGATACAGAATCAATACTTTAGTCAGATTATAATGAAGCCTCATTCACAAAAATAGGAAAAAAATCCCTCAAAAATATATACATGTGAGCGGGTATGCTTATGTAGGTCTAAGGGAACAGTAACCGAAGGATCAGTGGAGCTCTGAATTCATCATTTGTGCAATTAACAAAAGTACAACCAACAAGGTTTAAACCCTTAATTTCAAGTTACTTACAAACAGCGACTTTTAAACTAAATGGGATGGAAAGCAACCATTTAGGGAATGGCAAAATTATCATTTTTCATTTTGCGAAAATTCTGAACCTAGTTACTTTACAACAGAAAACCTCCTTCTCAGGGCTCCTCAGCCAGGGCGAGGAGAGACGCAGGACTCACGTGCCGTGTGTAGGGAGCCAGTAACGCTCGCCTCCCCAGGCGAATAAGCCCCTCAGGGGGCTTTTTCTAGAGCCCTTAGAAAATACCATATTTCATAGGGAGCATTCAGTAAAAGTGTGACAATTAATTCAATGTATTTCGTATGAAAATCAAAAAGAATTGATTCAAGATTCTTTCCACGGCATCTGCAGAGATCTTTAAGAACAGACCTTTCTTTCACTTCACTGCACTGCTCAGCAGCTGCCTCATCTTTCCACCCTACAGACCCTTATTTTACATAGAAGCCCTCAGTATTCTGGCTACTTTCAAAACGTTATGGAAATACTGCAAACAAACAAATGCTCTGCCGAGGCATTTAAGAACCACTTCCTCATCCCCCCAAGTTCACCAGAGTTTCCCAGGGCAGACACTGCGCAACACCTGACCTCGGCCTCACTGGGGATTCCATTTCTCCGTGGGTGCCAAATCTAGACGGCAGTTTTGTTTCGACCCATTATGCTAATAAGTCTTCTGTCGTTGCTGATTAGTATGAGTGTCCTCAGACACTGGATTTCAACTGGGCAAGCCACCTGGCCCCACTTTCCGAGTTTATGAACAAATCTTGTTCTTATCATATTTTTAATTTCCATGGAGCCCTGAATATTGTCTGGGTACTCGGAAACTAGATTGCATTTCTCTGACCTAATGATGCTCATGTAACCCTCACATCGCAAGGCAGTGGGTGCTGAAACCATTGCAACCCCGCGACCCGCCTGCAGGCTGTTTCTACCCTCTGGTTCCGTCTGTGGTTCAGAGCTACCGCCGGCACACCTTTCCGGAAGAAATCATGAAAAATGGTGAAGGGAGCCCAGATGGGTCCATCACGGGTCTTCTGGTCCCTGAGTGACAGCCAGGCGACCACGCCACACTGGGCGGTGCCTCAGCTGCTCTACGGGTGCCCAAACGGTGTGGCAAAAATCTGTGACGAGGGACTTGACTTACAATGAAATGCCGTCTGAGACAACAGAGTCTTTGCGAAGACCATGACATGTTTCTACAGTTTAATATTGATAGCTAAGGAAACCTAAGTTATTGACTGATTTTCATATAATTTTGTCCCTGCACTCAAAGCCTTGCCCGACAGATCTCACTCACCGCTGTCCCTCACCGGGCGCCCCAGCCCCGGGTTCGGCCAGCACACGCACTGCTCGTAAGCACACCGTAACCACACCGAGCGCGTCCCTGTGGCTGGGCCCCCATCCGACGGCTGCTCTCCTTCGAAACGGCCGACCACCTCCTGTCCCTCTTTCAAGGGCCGGTTTAAGTCTCACTTCATCTATGAATTATTCCCTGACTCCTTCGTCTTTTTCTTTTTGGCTTTTCACTCTTTCAAGTTCCTAAAACAATTACAGGCTATGTTTTTAAATGTAGCACTGACCTGGAAGCTCTCTTACAATGGCAATGTCCCCCCAATTAGACCCCTACAGGACAGCACCCCGTGAAACTCCGCTGTGTACACAGCACAGTGCTGAACACACAGTCAGAATGCAACACCACCCATAAGTCATCGCACTGCTCTGGAGCTGGGAGGGGCCCTGGGAATCACTTAGTCCGACCCTTCGTTTGGTACACGAGGAATCTGCAGCCAACGATTAACTCACTGATCTACTGGGAAATAAATCATCATTCTCCATTAACTAATTTGCATTTACCGTAGCAACCAAATTGTAGTTTCTACCAGGATTTAGTAAGTACGGGTTGCAAAGAACAGCAGGTAAGGCAAACACTTAAGTAACATTCTGTTATGTAAAACACAGGAAACAAACCTACCTGCAGCTCCAGCTGAGCAGGCAGCATTAGAGGAGAGAAAAATAGTTACATTACCAATTGGATTGGAAGACTTCCTTTCAGTTGGTCATTACCAACCTGGATAGAAAAGATGAAAAAAATACATAGCCCTACTTTTTAGAATGTGTGAGAGGAAAAAAATACCTCAGCTAAGACTGATGACCTTTGCAAAAGCCACATGCACATGGCTTTTGCTTTGACATAAGAAACCTTGTAGCAAAACCAGTAACCCAACTCATTCAAGAATCCAAGGACAATCATGGCTAGATGATGCAACTTCACTGTACATGTGGGCTTTAGTTTGTTTTTTTTCCCCTCAAAAAAAATTACATCTAGGAAGCGCTTCTATGGACTTAGTGAAAAATCAGAATGACCAAAGCAGAAAAGACAGTAATGGGGCAAAAGAGTGAAATGCAGACAGGGATATAATGTAGAATGATGGATGGGAAGGTATTAGTTCATAGCTTTTTGCCTTTCTGGTCTATATTTATATATATATATTTTTTTAAAGATTTTATTTATTTATTTTCAAAAAGAGGGGAAGGGAGGGAGAAAGAGAGGGAGAGAAACATCAGTGTGTGGTTGCCTCTCACATGGCCTCCCCTGGGGACCTGGCCCGCAACCCAGGCATGTGCCCTGACTGGGAATCGAACCGGCGACCCTTTGGTTCGCAGCCCGCGCTCAATCCACTGAGCTATACCAGCCAGGCCTATATTTATATATGTTTATATGTCCTTTTGAAATAATATACATGGAGCCAAAAGTGCTGTGTGTTTCCACTGCAGGCGCCTCACCAATGCTACCCGGCCTCAGGGGGCGTACAGCCCTCCAATGCTATCACACAGCTATGGATGCTTGAATGCATTTTTACATGAAGGCATGGACTAGACTATTTTCCAAGGTCCCTTCTAGCATACGGGCAAATAAGAAGACCAAAAGAAATATAAGCTGCACCTATGCAAGTAAGAAGACCAAGAGAAACGTAAGCTAAAGCCATGATCCATCTGGAAACTGTAAACCCTGGAAAGTTATACAAAAACCCCATCATCCACATACCAAGTACTAATAAAAGTCTTTACACACCCTGCTCACAACCACAGGGGGTTAAGTGACTGTTTTCTGAATGCACACTGTCAGCCCAGGCACTTGCCTCAAACCCATATGTTTCTCTGCACACATCCCCAGCAGCTCCTAACTCAGCCTCGCTGCTGTCTGTGAAACCGGAACAAAACACATCCGCCCTGGAAGCCAGGTGGCCTGAAGTCACCATGCAGGTCACATGGGTGAGACACTGACCTCCTCCCTGACCTAGAGCCTAAGGTCCAGCTGTCCTGGGTATGGGGGTTGTACCTGCCACATCAACTTGGACGCAGGTCCACTTTCCCTGATGAGTAATGACACTGGCCAGTCTCCCCTTGGAAAACACTGATAACGAAATGAAGTTGCTGAACATTAACTTCAGAGCTATGACTAGTCACGGACTAGCCTGGCTTAAATGTAAATAGTTACTACCGTTAAATGTACGTATGTCTCCCTTTCCAACCTGTGAGTTTAGGGATCCAGAGAGCTACCCCACAGTCACAAAGCCCACCCAGGAACAGCTACTGAAAGCCCAGCGTCTGTGCCCTCACTAAACGGAGGGACTCTAGGCCCCGCCACCCAGCCTGCCGCAGGACAGAGAGACCCTGAGAAGCAGTTCACTCTCTCTTCCAATGCAAGGGGACTGAGCGTGGAGTGAGCTAGATGCAAGAGTCTGAAGTGGATGGTGAACAAGCAGGCTGGGAAACACAGCATCTTCCCAGCTGGCTGCCTGGAGACCGGTCGCGCCTGGTGAGGGAGGGGCTCTGCTTCGCACTTACTCGGATGCGCTTGGCCCGGCGCATGTCGTCAGCGGTCAGGGTGCTCGGGGCGGGCAGCGCGCTCTCCTCGTGCTGGGGCTGCAGGTGCAGGCCATGAGCCTCTGACTCCTGCTCCAGAGCAGACGGGGTTTCCTGAGGCAGCTGAGGGATCGGGAGAGCGGTCTGTTCCGGCTGATCCAGCCCGTTCAGGGTGGCTGGTTCCGCCTCATCAAACTGCTCCTTGGGGGAAAAATGCAGCAAGTCCTGCAATTGCAATAATCAGGAATTATTTCCGTACCTAGATAGAGATTAGTCCTGGAAGGATTATCAGCTAAGGTTTAGAATGACTGCTTATTTTTTAAATGGCTGGCGCCATAATGCTCAGAGAAAATATTCTCCATCTGGGAAAGTTAATTAGATAACTGTCCATAGAAAGTAAAAACTATGATATATTCCAGATCGCTTCATGAGGAAAGGACTGTGACAGGACATTTCTGGAACATTATAATTTTAATTTTTAAACTAACTAAACAGAGTCCTTCAATAATATCTCAAAAAAATTTCAAATACTTAGGACAAGAGAGTAGGGGTTTTGTTCTAAGTAACATTTGCAATTGCATTTTTTTTGCCTTTCTCTAGTCACAGTTTAACTAACACGCAGCCAAGGGCTCGCACGACAGAACTGGCAGCCTCTGAGGGGTGTGTGCACCAAACTCAGGTTCCGGTCAGTCCTCTCAGTGACGCCTGGGCGGGGGCGCTTTCCCGCCCGCCCCAGTACCTGTGAGCCGTCATCACACTTCTCCCCGTTTTCGCTGGTTATTTCCAAGCGGATGAATTTGGGAGGGCGCCCTGGCCTTCGAGCTGGGCCAAATCGCCTCTTGCCTCGTCCCCTTCCTCTGCACCTTGTTCTGGGGACAAGAGATTGGGGTTACAAACAGTCGTGGTTGCACAAAACATAGTTTTCCCAAATCTTGATTTTCCTCTTTATTACAATACTTTTCCTGATTCTTTTTCTAACGGAAACCATTGTCTTTGCTAGAACACGCTTTCTGAATTTCTCATTGTTGCTGTCTACATAGCTCAAAGAGATGTCTCAAATTATTCAGAAAAAAAAGAGAAATATAAAAATTTAAAGCACTGCCCGGCTGGTGTAGCTCAGTGGATTGAGCGCGGGCTGGGAACCAGAGGGTCCCGGTTCGATCCCCAGTCGGGGCACATGCCTGGGTTGCGGGCCAGGTCCCCAGTGAGGGCCATGTGAGAGGCACCATACATTGCTCTTTCTCCCTCCCTTCTCCTCTCTCTGAAAATAAATAAATAAAATCTAAAAATAAAAATAAAAAAAATAAAAAAATAAATAAAAATTTAAAGCACTAACACCATTTTGCTCCTGAAAATTCTGAAAGCTGGAACACATCTCTGAAGTGACGGGGGCAGTGCAGGTAGGACAGAACACACTACGCCTAAGTAGAATATGCCCGTAGAGACAGATTCTGTTCCTTCTTCTCCCCTGGTCTCACCTCAGATTCCCTCCCAGAAATGTGGCTTTCCAAGAGTCAAAAGAACTTTCTTGTTTCACTCTAAGCTCCTGGAAGGTCAGAACAAATTTCTAATCTGACCATCTCATAATGGGTATAGTAAACACCAAATAAACGTCATCCCTTTAATAGCCTTCAATTATACAAGCACTCCTTACTATAAGGTGTTCAGAAAGTCCCTAAAACTTCTTTTAGAAGATGTGTGTGTGTTATGTGCATAAAATCAATCGGATCATGCTTTATTCTTCCACTCATCTATTTAACAACGGAACAAAAATTATATGTGTTTCCAGGAAGTTTTAAAAAAATCTTTATAATGGAAAATTCTGAACCTAGGCAAACGGAGAGATTGTCATAATGAGCCCAAAGTACCTATTACTTAATTTCAATACTGTCAACTCATGGCCAATTTTATTCCATCTATAACCCTACCACTTCCCCACACACATACCCATTCGATTACTTTGAAATAAATCCCAGACATCATTTCATCTATAAATATTTCGTATGTATCTCTAAAACATAAGGAGATATATATATATATATATATATCCACAACACCATATCACACCTGAAAAAACCACTGATAGTTTGCTTAGAATTATTAAAGCTAGTCAGAGTTTACGTCTTCCAATTTGTCTGAAGCTCCTTTTACCAGTGGGCTAGCCAACGTTTCCACCCACTGTGTGTCCACGCACTACGCTAGGCACGGCGATAGCAAGCTACATGTGCCTCGGGTTTTACTGTCTAAAGCGTGGCAGAGGCGCCAGGCATATAAACCAAAATCACAGTATAATATAAAAGTGCTAATTCACAGAGCCATGAACAGACGGAATGACTTACCTCTCACTGTGTCCTCCACCGCCTCAGCCACTCCCTCCCTGGTCTTACCCTGGACTCGTCATCCTCGGTAAATGCAGAACCCCCATGATCTCAATCCTGTGCGTCGCCCGCCCTGCCTGGCGCCACCTCCCAACTTTGCAGCTCAGCCCGCCCACCACCCGGACTCAACGACCTCCCGCCGCAGTGCCAACTCCAACCAACCCAAGCCTCTGCCACCTGTCGGCAGCCCGACATCCCCTCGATGCTTCCTCTCCCTTCGTCCACACATACACTCCAGAGCCATTCGCTGCAGACCCTCCCCTCTGTCTGCTCTTGACTTCCATCCCCACTGCTGCCTCGTTTCTCTTGCTGTGTTGTACGCGCTTAGCAAAACCACAACACCATCCAGCCCAGCTCTGCCCTCACTGCACGGGCACTCCCACAGTGAGTGAAGCTGCGGAATGACACACAGCCGTGCCAGCGGTCGCATTTTAAATCCATGACCGTGAACCTCAGGCTGAGTTCCCAGTGTTGCAGGCAATCACACTGTACTTCCCTAGAACATTTACTTTCCCCACTTCCCTAAATGCCACCCCACACCATCTCCTCTCTTTGCAAATCCTATAAAAGCTGATAACCCTACGTCTGTCCCACGGGTACGCTCCTGTTCCAAACCACTCTCATTCTTCGCCTCAGCTAGATTTAGCATCCAACTGAACTCCCCGTCTTTGCTCCAGTATCAGCTAAAATGTTTTATCCCAGGTGACACTTTAAAATATAATTGACATCACAATACCCCCAGATCAGAACCCTCTAAAGACTTCTCAGAATAAAATCCACATTTCCTCCCATTACCCATAAAGCCTAGCCCCTCTGGCTCGGCCTACCCCATCCTGTATGGTTCTCCCTCGTCTATCTTTTTTATATAGTGGAATTCAACAGATAATGAAGGAATTCACTACTAAAAGAAGTCTGAAAATCAGAGATGCAGATTTTTTCAAAGGTATATGCTATCTCAAGAATTCGTATTTCAGAATCTTTAGTTAGGGGAGGTTTAGCCAAGGTCAAAGGTTCTCCCACTGCTGGGTACTGGTTATGCTGGCAAAGAGAGCAGTGGCGACTGAGGGTGGGGATGGGGCGGGAGTGGACGGAGAAGATAAACAGTTTCCGTCAGCAGCCTACCTGGTTACCTGTCACACAGACAGACATGTAAACACTATTAGTTGGTAGACACTACTATAATGAGTCGGGACCTCAATAAACTAAGTTTTTGAAACCTTCCCCATTGTTATACCTGCTAAATACATCCAGTTTCTCATCGTGAGAATTAAGATGCTGTTGCAATTGCTCCGAACTTATAAATCGGCGGTTACATTCATAGCAGGGCCAGTTCTTCTCTTGCTCTCGAAGAACTACGGTCACAGAAAAGAGATTACAAAGGTTGATGATCAACAGATACCAGTATCCCCCCTTTTCAATGTACCATAGCCCGGAGTTCACAAACATGCAGTGCCTGCTCTTCGCGTTACTGTGAAAGTCAGGGGCTAAGGCTGGACAGAGAACAGTCTGTAGGACCTTCTTTTCTTGTACACTCATGTAAGACACCAAGGGAACAAACACCCTTACACTGCTGTCTCCCAGCCACCCCCAATACTCACACACACCCCACACTGGAAAGACAGAAAGCACTAAATGGAAATCTATATTCAGATAACCCAGTGACTCAGATGCAAGCTTCATAATCCGAGGGTATATTTTATCACAAATAACTTGAAAATCAATGCCCAATATAACCACTCTGGCAAACTGTTCAGAGCTGACTTATAGGCATGCCCTGGGCACCAGCAATGCCACTCCTAGAGGCACAGCCAACAGAAACACACACCCATTCGCCAAGAGACGTACAAGCATGTTCACAGCGGCACTCTCCGGAATATCCCCGAACTGAGAACCAGCCTGCTGCATAATAATGCATTTAGCCAGCTTTGTCCCTGGTTCCTGGGAAATCACCCCTAAATCTCTGGTCTTTCCCAAGTAACATGTGTTCCAGTTGCTCACTGTAGTCGCTGACCACCCCTGAGTTCACGCTGATGCGATGACTCTGCCAGGGGCTGGCTGTGCCAGAAGCCCAGCCCCTGACTGCAGACTGCTCTGAGTGAGGTGCCTGCAGCTAGGGAGCGGGGCAGGGGCTGGAGAGAAAGTTCAACCACAGGGACAATGACTCGGGCAATCACGCTGCGTAATGACACCTCCGGAGAAACTCTGGGCAGCGAAGCTCAGGTGAGCTGCCCTGGCTAGTAAGCAAACATCAATGTGCCAGGGAGGTGACACGGAAGGACCTACTTGGTATTCTATTGTATGAACATTCCACAGTTCCCTTATCTGTTTTGCTATAGATGCAAACTTGGGGTGTACAATGCAATTCTGACACTAACTACTTGGAGTCAGGTCACATGGCAATGAGAATGAACAAATTACAATACCCAATAACGTGGATGATGCTGACAAACATGATACTGAGCAACAGGCGTGCACCGAAAGTGTGCATATCATACACTTCTATTTATGTAAAGTCCAGACACAAGCACGCCGTGCCTGTGGGGTGGAAGTCGGGAGTCATCACACTTGGGAGTGAGGAGGGACGGAAAGAAGGCGCAAGAGGTCTTCCGGGGCGCAAGTTCTGCTCTGTTTCCTGATCTGGGTGCAGGTGACACGCGTAGGTTCACTTCGCAAAAGTCCCTCAAGCTGCATACTTACAATCCGTGCGCTTTATCTACAGAGATCGTACTACCCTAGCATTTGTGTTAAAAACACAGTCAGTGCCTGCTTTGCTATGTCCTCAGAGATGACAAATCCAGACAGGGATCAGCCTCTGACCTAGGTTCTAATTCAGTCCTTGGAGGTTTCCATTAGGTTAAATACTAATTCCCAGCACCCAGGAAAGAAATGTGAATATGTCACTGTCAACTGATCCTAGAATTAGACAGGCATATGTAGCTCTAAAAAATCTATAGGAATATCTTCTTAAATATTTTGAAATAGAAAAATTAGGGATTGACTAAAGATATATATAATTTATAATTCATATATAAAATATTAAAAAGTACAACTACCTTTCCTTTCTTCCTCAGAAATGTCATGAATTTTTCGGTTCACAAACGCAGCATAGGACGCAGCATACCACACCTGCAGAACCAAGGACATCAGCGTCAAAAGCTAACGGACGACAGTGAGTGTTCTTTGCCTACTTCACTGTTTAAATCGCTCTTCTGCTTGTATACAACAAGTTGGGCTTTTCCACAGCCCACGGTAAACAAACTAACAACAAAAAAATCACACCGTGGCCCTGACCGGTGGGGCTCAGCTGGGTGGGTGTTGTCCTGCAAAGCAGAAGGTTGCGGGTTCGATCCCTAGGCGGGGCACGTATGCGAGGCAACCGGTAGATGTTTCTTTCTCTCTCTCATTCTCCCTCCCTTCCCTTCTCTCTAAAAAAAATAAATAAAATCTCTAAAAAAATATCACACCGCGGGCCCACCCCCTTCCCATCAGCCTGCAGTCAGGAAGTTCACTTGCCAAAACACACAGCGAGTTTTCTTTTTCCTTCTTAAAAAAATTGTTTTTGTTATTAGAACTTCACAAGAGATCATATTAATGACTCTTCATCTAAATAAAACAGCCCCTGTTGATTTTTTTATCTGTATTCAAGCACAGGTTTTCACACAGCTGTAAGCGTAGAAGCTTCTAGCCCTACCAGTCACCAAACGGCTCTTACTAGGTTCGCCCGTGACTGTCAAACACTACCACACCCTCCTCAGTCTCTTCCTGCTTCCCCACACTGGCCGCACCTGCTCCTTGCCTGGCTCTTCTTCCTCTCGCTCACTCCTAAATATTGTTGTTTCTCCTGGCTTAGTCCAAATCCAGGGTCTTCTCCGTTCCCCTAAGGAGATTACCTCCACTTCCAACCAATTCTGTGCCAAGGACCCCCAATTCAGTATCTCCATCCCAGACCCTCCCTCTTCCCCCCACATACATTCTACTGCCTACCTGCTATTCTGGATGTTTCGCCAACAGCTCCAACTTCACAGGTCCAGGCCTGAATTTAAGATGCCCCCTAACTCCCCTGCTGGCCCCAGCTTACCTTTTCCATTTCAATAAACACCCTACCTTCCACCCAGTTGCTCAGACTTGAAGCCTAAACGGTATCTTGGATTTCTCAGTTTTCTTCTGCAACCCTTAGCAAGAACTGTTCATCGCGCAAATAAATGCTCTTCACCTCTGTCTCTGTCACCTAGAAGCATGCCAACGTGAGGTCTTGCCTGGGCTTCCAATGAGCCTCCTCTTTTCTACTCTTGCTCCCTCGATCCATCCTCCCTCCACACAGAAGCTACAGTGGTCTTCCGAAAACACCATCATCACATTCTGTCATCCCTGCTTAAAAGCCAAACAGCTTCTTGTTTCCTAATAAACCCAAAACGCCTGACAGCCTCCTGAAGGCTCCGTGACCTGGCCCTGCCTTGCCAAACGATCTCGGCTCTCATCATTCTGCTTTCCCTTTTCTTCAGCCGAGAGGCCTGCTGTCAGTCCTCACACATGCCATGTTCTTCCCCACCCCAGCCTTTATCTGCCCTTGCTGTCTCACCATCAGGAACGGAGGGCTCTCCCCCCGCCCCCAACCCCTAACCCTTCTACACTGCTGGCCCCTTCTCACCAGGTATTCTCAGCCTACTGAACGTCTCTTCAGCAAAGCCTTCCCTGCCCATCAATCTAAACGGGTCCCTGTTCTGTTATTTGCTGGTTTTGCACCATTTGTCTCCTTCCTGGTGCTTTGCGACTACTTGATATTATTTACATATTTACATCCTTCTGCTGGCCTCCCCTCCAGAATACAAGTTTCTGCAACATGGGGAAACCAGTCCATCATTTCCCAGTGTCTGAAACCCAGTAGGAGTGCAATACATTAATCCCTGAGTGAATTAATCATATATAATTGTTATGGAACATTATTTTAGCAATATGAAAATATTTATTTTGAGAGTCTTCCTTTTTAACTGTGGGGTAATATTCTATAGCATCTGCATTCTAATATTTACTTAACCACGACCCTATGGTTGGATTTTTAGGCGGTTGTCATCTCGCTGTTACAAATTCTACCCTAGCCCATCCGTTCCAAGATGCGCATTTCTCCCAGGGGAACACCTCACAGTGCGCCGCATTTGACAATCACGGCCACGAGGCGGCCAGTCGCCACTGCCCACTCACTGCTCCCACACGAGCCGGCCAAGCTCTTTGTGCTGTTCTCACCTTGTGGAGTTGTGCGCTGCCCTGGCACTCCGTGAGCTGTCAACACTGGCCAAGCAACACAAATGAAGGCAAAAAAACAAAAAAAAAAAACTCTGTTGTCTCCCTCAGAAGAAATAAATCTCGCCCTGACTGGTGTGGATTGACCAAAGGATCACAGGTTGAATTCCCAGTTGAGGCCCATGCCTGGGTTGCAGGCCAGGTCAGGTCCGGTCCCCAGTGGGAGGCGTGTGAGAGGAAACCACACGTTGATGTTTCTCTCCCTCTCGTTCTCCCTCCCTTCCCCTCTATCTAAAATAAATAAATAAAATCTTTTTTAAAAAAAAGAAAAAGAAATAAATCTCAAAGCAATGCAAGGCTGGGGTAATCACCTTGCAGTACCTCTCATGAAAGCATCAAACATCAAATTGTCAGAAGCTTTCTAGTCACTGAATCAAAGCCACTTAACTTTCAAGGACATGGGGCAAAACTTGGCTCAGTGGGTTAGGCATCGTCCCACAATGCAAACCGTCACCAGTTTAATTCCTAGTAAGAGTACATACCTAAGGCGCAGGTTCCATCCCCAATCAGGATGCCTACGACAGGCAATCAATCAACGTTTCTCATTCACATCTATGTCTTTCTCTCTTTCTCTTTCTCCCTCCATTCCCCTCTCTCTTTAAAAAAAAAAGACTTGCATAAGAGGGTAACAACATGAGAAAACACCCCAGACGTGACAGCGGAGCACTTACATTAAAAACACGGCACTGTTACCCACACCGAGGACACAGAGGTGACAGATACAGAAAAGCACAAACACCCATGATGAAGTAAAACAGTGACTCAGCGAAAAAGCCAGACTGCACACAGAGCAGCTAAATACCATCACCAATTTCTTTTGCCTATAGGTGCCTTTTTATGTCTGTGTGATGTGATTTTAAAATTATATTTAACTAAGTCTAAAACAGCTCATACAATTGGGATAAAAGAACCATTTTGTTGATAAAAAAAAGCACTGTATTAAAGTTTAACTGGCACTTTTCTCTTTAACGGCGCATAAAACAAGGGTGTGTGTTAAAGCCGTCAGCGCCTGAGTCACTGAGATACGGCATTACGAAATTCTAACAAAATGCTAATGCATCTTGCTCTATCTTCGTTCATAATTATTTCCTCAGACTGACTTTTCAGGAATTGGGTTTACTCAGCCAAGAATATTTTTGCTATATGCTGCCAGAAACATTCTATAAAATATTGCAATTCTGTAATAAATGTTCCTATATCTTAAAATTCTCACATTCACGTACTGTACCCATTTATTTTTGCTAATTTAAATTAAGAAAAATAGTAACTCGTAGTTGTCTTTAGGGTTTTAAAATTATAAACATTGAAAACATTTTAAAATATTTCTTACTTATTTGATTCCTCCTCCAAAAAAAGCCTATTTCTGGCATTTGTTCATTTGTCCATCTTCATGTAGTGCGGTCAGGTGTACAACTCTGTTTTTACACTTAATCATTTTAATGTCTATTACCAATATTTCCCCCATTCTGTGCTTTCTTTTCATCTGTTGTTTTGGTTACTATACTGAACTACTGTATTCTTACCTGTTTCTGTCTGTCTTCACCTCTATAGTTGCCATAAAAGAGAAAATAATCTCCCCTCCACAGTTTAGTTTTATCTTGTCAAGAATTTCTTGGGAGCCCTGGCTGATACGGCTCTGTGGATTGAGCGTGGGCTGGGAACCAGGGGGTCCTGGTTCGATTCCCGGTCAGAGCACATACCTGGGTTGTGGGCCAGGTCCCCAGTGAGGGCCATGTGAGAGGCAACCACACATTGCTATTTCTCTCCCTCTCTTTCTCCCTCCCTTCCCTTCTCTCTAAAAATAAATAAAATCTTTAAAAAAAAAAAAAAGAATTTCTTGGGATAGATGGTGTGAGATATAAATCTCCTTTTATGTACTTTCTTTGGGGTGTGTAGATTATCTAGTGGATGGTTTCAAAGACACAGGTTTTGTATAGCTTTTGAACAAAGTCTAAGAAGGTCTTCACTCTCTCCCTAGGGAGGTTATCTATTCTCTCACTGACCACAGTGAGGCGCTGTGCAGTTCTGTGTTCCCGGACTGATACACTCAGTCCTCACCCATTTTTTCACTTGTATCAGGAATCTATATAGTATTTTAATGCTCTCTTTTAGCTATGTTTCTAACATATATATTTTTTAAGGTATTTTCACTTTGAATCATTACAGAATTTTCATTATGTCATCGAGTTAACACTTATACAAATTCCAACAGAGAGTTATTCCCGAAAAACATATCCTGAAATCCGAAGTCCATGCATAGAATTCCTTTGGCAAAATGAATTATTTGAATAAAGATAAGAAATCAAAGGAGGAGGAGGGACCAGTCAGAGAACATATATGCGTGATACGCAGACACAGTCAACAGTGCGGTGATGGCAGGGCCTGGGTGGGGGTGAGCAGGGGCTGGGGGGGGGACATCTGTAATAGTGTCTGCAGTAAAAATGAAGTTAAAACAAGATATCTTGCCCATGCATCTGAATTCCATTTAATAAGATGTCCTGTTTCCCACTAATCCTTCTTTCGCTGGTCTAAATCACGTTAAGTGACCCCATCTTTAATCACTCCGTCACAAAGCCAGCCTGCTCCCCAATCACTGCGTCCTTAACCCTTGGCCTAGTGCCTTCCTGTGGCCTTGGATAGGCCCAAGGTAATACAGTTTTCATTCTCTTCTACGTATGGGATTATTATAGGTGTGCAGTTCAGAGTATGTATTCAATAAGTAAATGAATTACAAGGAAAGAACCGTTTTTGTAAGAATCCCACTTCAGCCCTGGCTGGTGTGGCTCAGTGGGTTAGGTGTTGTCCCACGAACCGAAAGGTTGCCAGTTCGATCCCTGGTCAGGACACATGCCTGGGTTGCGGGTCGGGTCCCCAGGTGGGGGCAGCAAGAGGCAGCCAATCAATGTTTCTCTCGCACATCGATGTTTCTGTCTTTCTCTTTCTCCCTCCTCCCTACCCCCCAATAAATAAGTAAATAAATAAATAAAATCTTCAAAAAGAACCTCACTTCAAGGGGGGAAAAAAGTAGGAAACGCATTAAATAATCCCAGGTCCTAGCAGAGGCCCCACTGGCCCAGCTCTGCACCTTCAGCTCCTGCTTGGGCTCCACGTTTTTTATCGTTGTGTAGTACACGTGGTGGCCGTACTGGTAAGCCACCAGGTTCTGCTCCAGGTGGTTCTGGGCCGGACGTACGAACATCATCCAGTTACAAAGGGTCTCGTCAGACAGCTCAAACCACAGGTCTTCATGCAAATCCCTGTCTTTTCTGTCCCCTTTATCAAGAGAAACCTGCAACCAAAGAGAAAGTTAAGAGCCACACGAAAAGATGAAAATCTTCAGTGTGATATGCATCACTGTCATAATATATAAAACATTGCTCCTTAAATTTCCCTCTATCCTGAGTTTCCCCTTTGCATGGATACTGGAATTGTGTCTTGCTGACTGTCGAAGGGAGAGGACACTTGCCGAAGACCCGCCTCCAGGAGAATTACCCGGCGCAACCTCGAAGGTAACCACCCGACTGAGGAGCTTCAGCTGATGTGTCATCACTAACTAACACATCAAAAAATGCTACCAAGAGGCCAGAAAATGTCATGTGGGATTCAACTGCATTCATTTAGAATATGTAGCCTGTATTTCTTTTTATAAAATAATATTCTTTTCTCAAAATCTTGAGCATTTACCAAAGAACACCTCCCCATGACAGCAGCTAATTTCCCAGCACACATCCCAAATATTTTCCTTCCCACTGCCCTTTCTTGGTTCTGCGGAGTGGCTCTTGAAGAGGCAGACAGCAAGGGATTAAATAGAAGCAAAAGCATCAACTGTAAAAAAGAGAGATCAGTATAAACATACTTTAACATGCAGTTAAGCTAAAGAACTATTTAACTATATAGTTCTTTAATAGTTAAAGAACTATTCTTTAGCAAAAGATTCGACATCTGTTTCAAAAACCGCAAAGTGCTTTTCTTGAAAATGTTATTGGTACTGAGCAGATTACATGAGTCTATATAATCCTTGGTTCTAACCAGCTGGAAAAAAACAAAAGCTGTTGGAGCCCCTGGCGTGGGCCGAATTATGTCCCCCCAGGGAAAAAAAAACACCTTCATATGTTGAAAGCCTAACCCCCAGTAGCTCAGAAGGTGACCGTATTTGTAGCTCAGGCTTTTAAAGGGGTGATTAAGTTTAACTGAGGTCATCAGAGTAGGTCCTAACCCAGTATGACTGCTGCCCTTAGAAGAAGACATTGGGACACACAGAGAGACACCAGGACACTGCCGCAGAGAGGGACGACCACATGCCGAGGCAGCGAGGGGCAGCCATCCGCGAGGCGAGGAGAGGGGCCTCGGAGGAAACCAGCCCTACCAAAACCTCGGCCTTGGCCTTCTAGCCTCCAGAACTGTGAGACAGGCAATGTCTGTCATGGAAGACACCAGGCTGTGCTGTTTGTTATGGCAGCTCTAGCCAACTGACATAGCCCCTAAGAACTACACCTCTCAGAGTTATTCATATCATGCCTTAGCAAACAACAGCTACAAAAGTAAATCTGGAGCCCTGGCTGCTGTGGCCCAGTGAATTGAGCACCGGCCTGTGAACCAAAGGGTTACCAGTTCGATTCCCAGTCAGGGCACATGCCTGGGTTGCAGGCCAGATCCCCAGTAGGGGGCACTCGAGAGGCAACCACGCATTGATGCTCCTCTCCCTCTCTTTCTCCCTCCCTTCCCCTCTCTCTAAAAACAAATAAATTTTTTTTAAAAAATTAAATTAAATTTTTAAAAAACTGAATTAGGAGACTCAGTAGGAAAATGGGTGCCCCTTTAAAAAATCCTAAGAACGAGCGTGAACTAGGAATAAAGCATAAATTACCTTCAGATGAATGTAACAGTCTTTCAGCTCGGACTCCCTGACGAGGGGCCCCTCCACGGGGCCGAACTGCGTGCGCTTAGGGATGCGCCTCTTGGAGAACACGCCCCCGAGGAAGCGGTCGATGTACAGGACCAGCGGGAGGCTGGCCCGCGCCCTGGTGAGCACAGGCCGATTGGGGATGGGGTGCAAGGGGCCGTGCTTCGGGCACACCGAAGAGTGCGCGTTGTTACACTCCTCACACCCTGCAGCAGAGAGAGAACCTGGAAGTCGGATCTTCCAACATGACTTGATCTCAAGTAAAAACTTCCAAGCTGAAAAAATCCCCAAGTTTTCAGGCTGAAATTCAATTAACTCCTGCAATTACAGTACCCATTTGACTGTGATATATTAGCTTTCAGAGACTAATAAAATCCTGTGCTTTTCCTCTAAAATCAGGCACAATTAGCTATGCCTGCCAAAAATAATATGCAGACTGTAGCTTTGACTTATTTCTCTACCGGATATTAATTCGAATAGTGGCCACTAAATTTACAAGTCAATTATAACATGTCTGAAAAGAAAAAAAAAGAAAAGCTTATGAGACTCAATATCACAAAATGTGATGAGATGAAAGAAGTGAATTTTATAATATATAAATTTTATCTCAATAAAGCTGTTTAAAAAAAAGAAACCCTGACGATATACTGTTTAATCCGTTTTTTGAAAAGAAAGTACAAAAGCCTCGCTGTCTGGGAGCGTCTAACAAACACGGAGAGCGCTGAGAAGCCTGCGAGCTCAGCGCCCACTGTGCGAAGACAGCGCCAAAACTGATGAACTTCGCCCCCCGGCCTCCGTTCGCTTGGACGACCCCGCCAGCCAGCCCGCAGAGGACACGTGTTTTCGGCCTGTCCTCCGAGGGATCAGTTTGCACTGAGTGTCCACACTCTCCCCCTCGTTACCCGGAGCGCCCATCTGTCAGCTCCCTGTCAGAAGGAGATGCGCAGAGACACGACAGAGAGAAAAGTGACCTGACCCTCAGAGGTCACACTCACAACCTGAGCAAATTTAATTCACCAGTCATGTTTTACCCAACTCTGGTGGTGTGATGATCTGGCGTAGGAAATGGGTGTTTTCTATTTCAATCATTGGCCAGGAGTGGAGAGCTACATTGTGTTAATGTCTGCAAGAGAAGGTGGCTTTATGCGTATTTGACTAAGGAATAGCCTTGGAAACATACGAAATCAAGGAAAAACGAACGAGGCAGTTCTCTGCCGGACACGCACGAGAACACGGGCCCTATGCAAATGGGCTTTCCCACCGTGGCATGGAAGGTCCCCAGAGGAATCAGCAGAGACCACAAAGCTCTGAGCAGCCTGGCTGACTCAAGTAAGTGAGATAAGAACGTCACCACAGCAGCATGAAAACCGGTGGAAAGAAGCAATGATCTGGCAGGTGGGAGCGGGAGCACTCTCCTGCCCAGGCACGCGACACAGAGGCTGTGTGCCGTGCGGGACCGCGGGTGTTCGAATCCCATCTCTCGCAGCACCTGACCATGACCTGGGACACCTGCCTGCTTCCTAAGACTTCGGGGAACGTGAACCAGGTTGGAAAATGTAAAGCGCTAGTGCCGGGAACGCAACAGGCAGTTTTAGAAGGCTATTGTGAAAAGACGTAAAGCAGTAAAGAAAACGTAGTAAAGCTGAACCTGTTGCCCTGGCCAGTGAGGCTCAGTTAGTTGGAGCATCACCCCATAAACTGAAAGGTCATGGGCTCGATTCCTGGTCAGGGCACACACCTAGGTTGTGGGTTCAGTCCCCAGTCGGGGTGCATGGGGAGGCAACAAACTGGTATTCCTCTCTCTCTCTCTCTCTCTTCCTACCCACCTCTCCCCCCAGCATGGAATCAATGAATCTCCCCTCTGGTGGGGAATTTTTTTTTTTAATTTTGTAATGAAATTGCTGAATATTCCAGAACTGGGCAAACTTACCACAGTGGTTTGGCAGCCCAAGTTCTGGTGTCAGAGACACTAGGTTTGGTGCCTGGTCCACCACCCACCCTACATGACACTGAGCAGGCTGCCTCGCTCCTCCTGAGCTTCAGCTCATTCATCAGGAAAATCGGAACTCGGACAGCGTCTTCCTCCCTTACACGCTGTTGTGAGGCTGGAGGGAGGCCAGGCCCGCGGAGCGGGGGCTCTGTGGCCACGCACAGGAAGCCCTCACTCATGAGAACTGGCTGGTACTTACACAAGTCGTGCGGGTCGAAGGGCCGAGGCGGGTCTGGCTCCCAGTCATCCAGGTCTGTGTCTTCTCCATCTTCCTCTTCATCTTCCTCCGTGTCCTCATCTTCGTCCTCTTCCTCTTCCTCTTTGGCCTCCAGTCTACTCATAGGGTTCTGCAGAGTAGCCAAAGGATCTGAGCCATCCACAGTCTCCATTGAAGGCAACACCTGGCTGTGTACCGGCAACGAGGCCTGGAGAAAGTTCCACGGCAAAGTTAGCACACCCTCGCTGTGAGTGGGCGGGCACACAGACACACACGGAATGCCGGGCTGGGGTGGCAGGTGTTCACCCTGGCTCCCTTCAAGGCCCTGGAGAGATGATGTCCACCTACCAGCTGTAAAGAGGAGTCTCCCTCCATTTTTGCTTTCTGTGCCCCACATCTGGGCAAGCTGCGAGAACTCCCGGGTGCTCCCTCCTTCGACATTGGCAGGAGTTTCACACCTGACCACGTGCTCTCAAAACTCTCGCTACCCCTGGCCCTGAACCCAGCAAACCCCGAGCCAGTCTCCTTTCCTCACTCTGCCAGGCCGATGCAAACCTGCTTGAGAGGCCTGACCTGCCTCCCCAGGGACTTCAAAGGTGTGAGTCACAAACCTTCCCATACCGTCTCGGTGTACGTGTGCTGGCATCGGTTTCGACGTCTGAACTCAGCTTTGGGCGGGGTCCCTCCTGCCTTTTCAGGGTGACCACACAGTGTAGGTGGTGATTCGATCTATCCTCAGCCACCCACCTTTAAAACTGAACACGCGGTGCGACATGCAGGTGGTAAAATTTCACAGTTAACAGCTCTCCCCTCACACCTCAGAGAGGCTGAGGTTTTTAAGGTAAGAATGAAAGAGACGTCTATTTGTTTCATCATGCTGAAGTTAGTCTTTTGCAAGTAAGAGGAGGTTTGGCTCATGTATTAGCTTAATGCTACTTTATGAAATATGCTGGCAGAAAATAAATGGTACCTCAAAGAGTTTTCTCATCTCCCAAATAAGTGTCATGGGTTATAGACCTGCCCAAATTCCTTTTATCCGATCTTATTATTCACCCAATTAACACCCTAAGTCATACTCAAGCTATGTCCCTTTCCTATTTAATAAATACAGTAAGTTTTTTTTTGTTTGTTTGTTTTTTGTTTTAGAGAAAGGGGAAGGGAGAGAAAAAGAGAGGGAAAGAAACATCAATGTGCGAGGGCAAGCACTGATCGGTTGCCTCTCGCACGCCCCCCGCCAGGCACCTGGCCCACAAGCCAGGCACGTGCGCAGACCGGGAATCAAACCGGCAACTTTTGGCCCGCAGGCTGACGCTCAATCCACTGAGCCGCACCAGCCAGTACTACAGCAAGCTTTCTATAAATGTCTACTCCCTCTTTCTTTACCTTCCCGTATGTTCTTTTCCTCACTCAGAATGCCCTCCTCGTACCAATCTTCTACACCAGCCATCACACTCCGGTTTCTCTCCCCGCCTCTGCTCTGCTCTCCTGTGGCACATGGAGTCACAGAACCCCCCTCCACCTCATTCAGCCTCTGCTGCCACATTTCCTCCCCACACAAGGCAGCCCAGGGCACAGTGGGTAGACCGGAGACGGTTTCTGTGGAGTGGACATGCCCCTGTGCGTGTCTCCCACGCCCTGGTCGGGACCTGTGGCTTCCCTCTCGAGTGAGAGAGAGTCCAACCCTTCTGCCACGTGAAGACAGGGCTTCAACTATGTCAAGACCAAAAACCCCGACTTCCTTCCGTCATTGCTCCCGCAGCCAGATTTCCAGGGCCCTCATCATTCTGCCGTCCTCACTCATCCCCAGTGGGTCCCACACCCCCATAAACGTAGGGTTCACACTGACGACGGTCCAGATGGGCAGACAAAAGTCCCCGAGTCCCTTTTTCCCCCCCACAGAGCGCTACCAGACCACTTCTCTCCCCCGCAGGACCGAAATAGCTGATTTTCACTTAAATAGAGGGACTTTTCATTGATCTCCAGTAAACTTCACTTTATTACTTTTCCTGTCCTTCCAGTCTGCCAAGATCGCTTAGAATTGGTTCTGTCATCTCCACATTAGCAATCCCTCATAGCTTTGTGCCCTCTGCCAAACACCGCCCGCTTTTCAAGGAGTGTGCATTTTCACGTGAGTCCATCCTGCCTCTGTAACTGCACCTCCGGGAGGCAGAGCACAGACTTTGGAGTCACACAGATTTAAACCCTGGCCCCACTACTTAGCACGTTAATAAACTACTCTGAACCTCAGCTTCCTCATCTGTTAAATGGACATAGTAACAAACCTATACCTAATAGGCTGTCGTGAGGACTAAGTGAAATAATTATGCATATGAGGCTAGCAGTAAAGCATCTGGCTTTTAGTCAGTGTTTAATATTAATAACAGATTATAATTATCATAAATTCTGTAAGGATCGAGATAACATCATATGCTTCCCTCTATACCTTAAAAGACTTCTGAACATCAGGTATTCAAATGAAGATTAGTTTGTGAAAATATATGTGGCCCCTTGGGAGATGACATCAATCCCTTCAGGCATCTACAAGAACTCTGCCACTAGTCACTTCAAACACCCTTTCTTCAGCTAATTAAACTCCATAATGAAAAGCCTCGTGTGTGTTTACAGAGCCTGCCTGCTACGGCAGTGAAAGACCTTTGCCCAACCTTTGAAATCCTCAGGCTCAGAAGGCAGATACAATCAGTTCCCTCAAATAGCACTGGCATGTTTTAGCATGCATTCACTTAACCCAGGAGCCTAGACTTTTCCAGGACTTTCCATCTCCGAAGCTCAGGGCCTTTTAGAAGCTTTATGTGGGAGGACAAAATTCTGGGAGCTGCTTCGGCTTCAGCTTCAATAAAAACAGAATAAAATGCGCACTGAGGTGAGGACTCCACAAGGAGAAGAGCAGGGGGCATCTGGCAATAAAACTGTGTTTGCCACCTCCCTTCCGCACCCTCCCTTTGTGGTTCTGCCACAAAGCTGCTTGGTTCCCACTTGGTATCTCCAAGCGCAGTTCCAATACCGCCCTTTATTCTAAGCACTTAAATTTTATGCCAGCGTTAGTGATGAATGTTATCACACACTGAACAAACCAAAGCATACATCCACCTCTGCTCCCCATCAATTCTTTATCTCTTTGCAGAGCCAACCTCAAAGAATGAATTCAGCAATTCAGAGTTATTCCGGTGAAGCCGTGATGTATTTTTTCCCAAAAGACGCTGCTAGACAGACAGTGGTCAGGCAAGATTACCGCTGGCTCCTCGCCACCGGTGAGAAGGCTGACATTCAGCAGTGCCAACGACCTTCTCCTGCAAGACTACGGCGAGAAGAGGCTGGGACACCCGGCACTGTCTGGGAACTGACGTTAAAGCGGGGACTGAACACGTACAGAACCGCGCAAACTACCGTTGAAAAGGGGATGAAAAGCAATCATTTCTAGCAATTGATGGCAATCATTTCTAGGTAAAATCGGCAGGTTTCCAGAGAGCATGGACCTTAACACACAGTAGGCATGCATTATGAATTTGTTTAATTAATAATTCAAATTCAACTGGCACGTCTGAGAGCTAGGCATACTTGTAAATTCCTTTGAGGCTGGGGAACATGACTACACAGTTCCTAAGCAGCAGAGATAAATTCAAACTCTGACCCTGCCCTGCTTTTCCACAACATCACAACGGCTCCTGAGGAGGTAAGTCTGTTCTAGGAGGGCAGGAGAGGAGATAATATCACACACACCTGAATACTGGAGCCACAGGTAACCACACCTGCCCCGAGACGACAGCCAGGCAGTGAGGTGGGGAGCAGAATGTGCCGACCCAACTTACAGAAAAAGAATACTGGACAAAAACATTTTAATCCTGTGCATTTTGTCATGCACAATAAAACACAGTAGGAGGAAAAAGACTTTGTTCGGCTTCTGGTACACTTCTTTCTCCTTCCCACTGAATGTCCCTCGCTGTAATTATTTCTGAAACTCTACGATGCATTTGCATTTCAGGATACAATTTATCTGACAAGTGAAACAGGGGCTATGCGGGACAGCAGCAAGCACAACAGAATGCTTCTGAGTTCCTGCTGAGACCAATTACCAGTGCAGCACACTTCCTCCTCCGTGGGTGGGGAGGCACACCTGGTCACTTTGCGCAGCAAAGAAGGGCTGGTCTGCAAGGTCTCGAGAGTGCCAAAGCCCTTCTTAAGAAGGAGGGATGCGTGTAGGAAAAAGGCTTCAAATGGATTTTGCCGCCACTAAAAACGATTGAAAATAGAAATCTTTTTGCTAAGAAATTTTTTTTTAAAAAAAGCATTTGTGGTCTGTGTTAAACCTTCACTCCAATTTTCTATCCAGAATTCACCCAGGTCACAGAATAAGCTGACAATCAATGAAGTGTAATAGCCATAAAAAAAAAAAAAAACCAAACTGTGTTGGCTGAAAGGAAACTGTAATAAAGAAAGATGCTAAGCTAATAAGTTCTACTTCCTTGTGATGTCAGTGTTCATAGAGCTGAGTCCGATTTTCCTTTTGTACAGATCATGAAACAGATTGTTTCTGGAGACTGGAGAAGATGAAGGACCCTTTGAGGTGCAAATGGCAACAAAACTTCTAATTAAATCTATGCCGTAACAGTGAAACAACAGGATACCATTTTGCATATCAGATTGGCAAAATATTAAAGCATGCAAATACCCAATGTAGCAAGGGTGTGTGGAAATGGGCATTCTCACATACTGTTGGCAAGAACGGAAATTTTTTCAACTCCTGGAAAGCAATTTAGAGAGTCTTATCAAAATAACTTTCCCATTTATAAGGACAAATTTCAAACATATACCAAATTGCCCCAGCTGGTGTGGCTCAATGGATTGAGTGCCAGCAGGCAAACCAAAGGGTCGCGGGTTCAATTTCTAGTCAGGACACATGACTCCCAGTAACGGGCATGGAGAGGCAACCACACATTGATGTTTCTCTCTTTCTTCCCCCCTTCCCCTCTCTCTAAAAATAAATAAAATCTTTAAAATAAAAAAAATTAAAAACATGTATCAAGTAGAGAGAATAGTATAATAAACCTCATGCACCCATCACTCAGCTTCAACAATTATCAACTCATGACTAACTTTATTTCAATTATTTTCCCACATACTTTTGCCTTCACTAGATTATTTTGAAACAAACCTCAGGCATTATACATTTCCATCTGTAAATAGTTCAGTAGATAACTCTACAAGAAACTGACTTTTAATTTTATATATTATCATACCTAGAAAAGTTAATCATTCCTTATTATCATCAAATATTGACTTGTGTTAGGATTTCCCCGGTGGTCTCATAATCTTTTTTTTTTACCATTGGCTTATTCAAAGTCTCCTCTAATCTGTAAATCCTCATTTCCCTTCTTTTCCTTTGCAATTTATATATGGGAGAAACAAGGCAGGCCATTTGTCCCACAGTTTCCTACCGTATGGATTTTGCTGCCTGCATCTTTGTTATGTCTTCTAACTTGTTCCACTCCGTCTACCTTGCTTCCTATAAGCTGGCAGTGGAATTTAGAGAGTGGATCAGATTCAGGCTCGCCTTTGGGGGTGACATATTTCACATGTGGTAGAATGTAACAGAAGGCACCCAATGGCAGGAGGCCGGTAATGAACGGTTCTCTCTTTTCCATGATATTAACAATGTTCCCAGGGCTCAGCTGATCCCATCCATTACAAGCTGCTGCATCAGCGTTTTCCTGACAGTTTCAGACTACTGTTCATAATCACTGCCTAGACCCATCTTTCATTATAAGATGAAAAATGGTGATATTCTAAGCCAGTCATACCCTCTTTAATTCATTAGTTGGAATGCTTCTATCAACAAATTTCCCTCATCAAAGAATTGTTTATCAGGGAGAAAGGCTGAATTCTTTCCAGTCATTCATTTACCAGGTTCCTGAATAATGAATGTAGTGGTCCCCTAGCATCCTCAAAAAGTGACCAATGAGTTCTTTTAATATCAGTATGAGCTTATGGATTTTAATTTTATTTAATGTGTTTCAATCATTGCAGATGTTTTCCTTTTTCGTAGGTCAAATTGTCCCATTTTTGGACCCTACGAACTAGTCATGAGTTATCCCCACAGAACTCCAGAACAGAAGGTTTTACAAGCTTCCTTGCATTGTGATAAGACAAGATGTTTCAGGCACATCACGTACATTTCCTTCCCCAGAGCTGGATCTGCTATTTCTCTAGGTAGCCCTAATTCTTCTTATTTAAAAAATTGTATTTGGCCCTGGCTGGTGTAGCTCAGTGGATTGAGTGCGGGCTGGGAACCAAAAGGTCCCAGTTCGATTCCCCACCAGGGCACATGCCTGGGTTGCAGGCCAGGTCCCCAGTGAGGGCCATGTGAGAGGCAACCATACATTGCTGTTTCTCTCCCTCTCGTTCTCCCTCCCTTCCCCTCTCTCTAAAAATAAATAAATAAATAAATAAAATTTTTTAAAAATTGTATTTGGAGACCATATAAGCTCATTGCTACTGGATAGATGAAATGTATCTAAATCTTTCAGTCACCAGAACTAGAAAATACATTTTGTTTTGGTTTTTTGTAGGATAAAATACATGAATTCATACTGATATTCCAATTCAAATTTAGGATTCTGAGGTTTTATTTAACTTGTTTTATTTATATATTTGCATCTTGTCTCACTTTTAGAAAAAATCTTGGTTCTTAAATAATGTTTAATGCAAATACCATTAGCCTCTATCATTTCTCCTGGGAGAATTTATTTTAAGGAAATAATTTGATATATCTATGACAGTGTTCTTCACAGTAGCAAAAAAAATAATAGGAAATAACCTACATATAAATATAAAACAACAGATAAAAAATAGTACATCCCTACAATATAGGGTTGGCCAAAAAGTCTATTTAGTTTTTTCCATAAAATCAAAGACATGTTTTTCATTTTCACCAATAACTTTATTGATTTGGATATTTTGAGTATGGCAGGTATCTCCCGCTATTGGCTTCTAGTGGGTAGAGGCCAGGGGCGCTGCTAAACCTCTTCCAATGCATAAGACAGCCCCACAGCAAAGAATTACTCGGCCAACATGTCAAGAGTACCAAGAAATGTCACAAACCACTTTGGACACATTCGATCAGTCACAGCACCTTCTCCATACACTGCACACATTTTTTGTGTATTTCAGTTGCATTTTTACCTTTCTTGGAAAAATAAAGCATAATATGCCAAAAATGTTATGTATTTTATTCCATCTTCAACATTAAAATGTCTGCACAAACATTCACCTATTTTGATGTTTTTTTTTTAAATGCAGGCTGATGTGACAGCTGTTACAATACAACCTAACAAAATTGTTTCCAAAGAAGCTAAAGACAACTAAGCACTACTAGGGCCATCGTACAGAAAAAAACTACATGAACTTTTTGGCCAACCCATAACGCAGTTAACGAAAATGATGATGAAGCTAGACTGATGAAGGCTGCCATCAAATTTAATTCAATCTATAAGAAACAGGTATCAAGAGAATACACAGTGCGGACGGTTGGGGAACATTCCAGGGGACAGCCACGTTCGCAGCATTATTCCCAGACAACAGAGGCGAAAAGGACACTCATTACCTGCTGAGCTGTCGCATCCTGTTGGACGTAAGTGACCTGGCCTGGGTCTGTAAACAGAGTCTGGACAAAAAAACAAACAAACAAAACACAATAACGTTAACAGATCTTTAGACAACTCGCCTACAGAGGAAAAATTATCCTGCAGCTCAGCACCAATTTGTGGGAGAGCTAACTCCCATATAGCTAGTTAATAATCCTTTATTAATAAAGAAGCTAAAGACAGAAATCTTACATGTCACTAAAGCCTTTCATTGAGATGGCATCCAAGACACATATAAGCTATCCACCTAAGTTGGCTAACAGGCTTCACGACTTTCCTCTTAAGCAAAGGCCCTCCCAAGGGTGGATGTCACGGCTAACTAAAAAGGCATGGCGCGAACGAGGGCGCACACACTGACACTTACCACTGTGTATCGCAAGGAGCAGACTTGCGATTCAACGAAAATGGATAAAGATGTATAAAAATGCTGAAGGGTACTATACAGGCAAGCATTAAAGCTCTTTCAAATATAAAATGCACACTCATGACCAGAAGAGAAGTAGAAGAAAAATATGTTTAACTTAATGTTCCATAGATTCTATTTCGGAAAAGGCCAGTGAAATCATAATTTAAAAGAAAATTCTCATCAACACCTAATTTGTGTCGTGAAGCAGCAAAGCTGATGAAAGAAAAAGCTTCAAAATTATTTCAGCCAAGGCACTACAATCTCCAACCTAGAAAAAACTCTTTCCCCGTAAACTTTTAAGAGACTTCAATTTGCCCAAGTCTTTAGCAAACATCTAGGAATAAGAACTATAGCTAAGCTTGAACTGCAGAGAAACGTAAAAGAGAATTTCAGCTAGTGTCAGATTCTTAGTTTTGACATTAGAAAATGTCCAGCATTCAGGCATTTAGTTACACAGTAATAAAGCGAAAGCTGGGCCAGGGAGGGGACCACGCCTGGGCGGAGGCACCCACAGCCAGCATTGCAGTGTCTGCTCCTTTCACGTCAATGCTGATTTGAAAGGCCCCATTTCTTCTTAGAAATGATTCGAGCCTTTTGATTAGATGTTGCATATAAGGGCAAATTTTTATTACCCAGGGCCCTACTAGAAAAGTATGCAACTTATTTTTTTAAATACGTCTAAAGGTGCTTTTGTACAGTGTAAAGTCCTAACAAGAGAAACTATATATTGGGAAATATTTGTGTTATGCACTTAGAAACTAACACCCCAAGTCACTGGCAAAAAAATAAA
This sequence comes from Micronycteris hirsuta, assembly GCA_004026765.1. Classification (NCBI taxonomy): domain Eukaryota; kingdom Metazoa; phylum Chordata; class Mammalia; order Chiroptera; family Phyllostomidae; genus Micronycteris; species Micronycteris hirsuta. Next base: position 43,189 of record PVJI01005915.1, read on the forward strand.
AATAGCTATAATTGTACAGCTTTTACCTTTGCTCTATTGCAGTCCTACACATCAGTAAGGGATTAATAATAAATAGCAGTTAATAAGCTAGTAAGACCTTTTGCTTATACACTTAACTGTAATCATCTGTATGTTTTCACCGATCTACCTTTGGTTGAGCCATGCAGAACTAACTGCCGTTTCTGGCCTGCTTCTTGACACTTAGGGAAAGTCACAAGTTGACAACCTAGTCCACGATCACTGGGAAGAACAGACGCAAGGTTGGTGCTCCAACTCAGCCATGTTCAACTGGTGGGCCACGAGAATTTTTAAAACCTGCAACACCGGACTATTTAGTGAGGAGCACTGACCTCTTTTCCCATAGGCTGTCAAATAAAAAAGTGACAACAGCCAACATAGCAACAGCCCTCCGGTGTGAGCGCCCTCTATAGGACCACTAACACATAAGTCATCTCCACTGTGCTGCACCTTATTGGTCACATTGTAGAATAAGCTTGCGTCTGATTGCTAATTCTTAGTACCAGAAATCCCAATATACAAATATAGGCACCTGATTTCTTAAAAGGTCATTTTGGAGCAAAAAGGCTAAGTAATTACTATTATTATTATTGTAAATCAATCAAAATTATACCTACTTTTTGTCAGATTAGCAAAAATATATTTTTTGGTATGTCACATAATTTTAGTAATTAGTTTATGTGTGCCATGAGTTGAAAAAGGTTGAAAATTGCTGCTCTAATTCATTACATTTAATTTAAACAAATTAGTCATCTCTTCCTCTACCAAGCTGGTTATAAGCTCCTTGAAAGCACAAATCTTATCTGAATATTTCCTGTACCAACAGCCACAGTGGTGACTGGCACAGGGAAAACTTAAGTAATTAGTGAATTGACCGATGAATAAACAAACTATACACAATACTCATTCACATGCCTGAGCGGCTTCCACCGGATGGATGTACACCAGGGTGTGCTCGGGACCGTCCACTGACGTGTAGGAGGCGCCATCTGCCGTGTACACCACCTGCTGGGGCGGGCGAACCTGGTCGTCGGTGTAGACAATCTGAGCCACAGTTCCAGCGTCTGGAACAAAGTGTACCTGAGGCAAAAGGCAGCAAGTATGTAGCAACTACCCCTGCAGAGCAAAATCAATCTCCCAAACCACTCTCACAAAGATACAGAGCAGACCGAGCACAGCACACATTTGCATTTCTAAAATATCCCTAATGGAGAATGGGGATTGATACGTCCTCATCTATGTTGAATTACTGACTCAGAGACAGGAGCCAAGCGCCTTGTCACTCACTGATACACTGCTTACTATTAGGCAGCTGATTTAAATTCCCCTTTGCCTCAAATATCCAATGCAGACACCTCTTTGGGGCAGTGAGGACGGGGTGCTTAACTGATCCTGGAAGTATGACCAAAGATTTCTGATTAACATTTCCAAAACACAAAATACAAATTATTCTGTAATGTGAAAAAATATGTCAAGACTCGAAAGCCAATTGCTTTTAACACATCATAAAAAATTCTACTTTGTAACTAATAGTGCCTTTCAGCGGACACCTTCTTTCCTACAAGTTCTTTCATATCCAAGGCTGTACTGGGGGCATATCGCTAAATGTTTGCTGAATCAATGACTGTAACAGAATTCCTTGCCAACTAGAAAAAGATGAGGAAAATTCTAATGAAGTACTTTGAAGAGGTTCTGGACAACTATTTCAGTTGTCAGCAGGGTAAATAATTTGATATCTACCAAGAACTTAAGCAGAAATTAAATTTTCTGAAATGCTTTCTGAGTAGTTAGCTTTGGAGATTTGAATCCTTGAAGGCTCAAGTTTGGCACACAGCCTGAGGCTGAGGTACAGGAGCAGATGGCCAAAGAGCACATTTGGGAGAGAAATAATTTATGCGCTGATATTGAAGTTGAGCACTCGTAGATTGGAATCCTTACTCTCACACTGTCTTGGCTTCAGACCTAACTTCTTTTCATTTCTGCTTTCTCCAATGGAGAACGGCAGAAACAAAGATGATATAAACTAATCTAATCCCCAAAAAGAAACCTCGAGAGCAAATGCCATCAAGCACCACAGAAACAAAACAAACTTTCACTTCTCTGCTAAGGAATCAGTCCACCTTCTACATAAATTTAATTTGTCCATGAACATAGAGTTTATATATTGGAAGAATCAGGCTGGCAACATACTTGTGCTGCATACTTAAGTGCTGCAAGATAATTCTGACTTTAGATTTGTTCATTAACATCAAAACCCTGCACGGGTTTCAGTGCTTTAAAAAGGCAAAAAACATTTCCTCTTCAACTGGGTCTTTGCCACTCACTACTCTGCTAACCCAGAATGCCCAGCTGGGAGGAGGGGCGGTTAGGGAGAAAAGGGGAATGAGGGATGGGTGGTTAGCTCTGCTCTCTATGACTGTCTGGTTACCCACGTCCGGGGATTCTGGTCACACACTGCCATAACCATGTTTTCTTTCACTCTGTTCTTTCATGGACTACATTTCTGTTTATGAACAAAACATCAAAATATAGAGCTGTATGAAAGTAGCCGTCAAAATGGTTTCCATGAAAACAAAACAGTATTCTCAATGATTCTGTTAAAAGTATCTCTGAAACTTTTTATTATTTTTTTTTAAGTATTCGGACTCGGACTTTTCAATCATACCAGATAACCAATATTATTTACTATAATATTTGCTATATTGCTTAAATTAAATAAAATGTATATATTTAAATGTTTCAAGTAACATCCTCATTTTGATAACAATATTGTGATCATGTAACTTAATGAATAATTAAATAAAAACTACTGCTTATTATAATGCTTAAAAATTAAGTTTTATACTTTGGTCACATATAAAACATGGCTCCATATGACTGTCGACTCTTCTCAAATGCATACCAAAAATGCAGAGCTTCGCCTTTCCTATAAGAATAGTCAAAAGAACAAGTAGTGGTTATGATAGCAGTTTGAAAGGCAGAGATCACAATTATAGCAGCATTTCAATAAGTGACTAGTGGCCACAGTTACTGACTCAATGTGACAGTTTTCAAGTAGAGGTTCATGTTCCTAACTTGGAAAGAAGAGAAAAGTCACTCACTTCACAGACATACCTCGTACTTCGTTATGAGCAAAGAATCAAAAGCAGATACTAGGCAACATCACAGAAGCACACTTGCAGCACCACCAACAAAACAAAACAGAGCCGGGGCACAGAGTAGGACACTGAGCGGGGGAAGGCGGAGAAGCTGCCGGGTGGTAGCTCCGCCCCCTGAACCACACCGCACACGTGCTGACAGGCGTTCAGAGCTGGGACGCGCTGCCCGCTCCCGACCTACCAGGGTGCAGGTCAGCGCCCTCCCCTGCGCACTACGTTACGGAAGCTGCTACCTAGCGGCCAGCAATCTGTACCCAGCTAGCAAACTGCTCTCAGTGACACGCTGGAAAGACCACTCTTCACCTGTGCTGCACTCTCCTCGTGCTCTGCAGACGCGGGCCACACGTGGGAGCTCTCCTCTTTGGAGTCCATCCTTTCCCAACCGGGCAGCGCCGCGTCAGGAGCACCTAAGGTAGCACGGGGCAGAGGCCAGTCATCCGTCCGCCCCGTGAGTGCTCATGAAGGGCAAAAAGACGTTTCTGCGGTGTGCCTGAAAAAAGAGAGAAGAGGACCAAGACTTTAAATAGATGCATACGTTTTAATAAATTACAATTTCAACCACAAGGAGAAAAATAAAACCTCCTAAAAGCTAACACACCTGGGCTGTGCAGAGGTAGAGAAAAAAGAAGAGAAATTATTTGTTATAGTAATACAAGTATGGTATACTTGCTATGCCCTAGGCACACATGATATGATGTACTTCTCTTCAGAAATATTTCAGGCAGCCCTGACTGGTGCAGCTCAGTGGCTTGGCCATTGTCCCACAGACCGAAAGAAAGGTCGCCAGTTCGATTCCCAGTCAGGACACATGCCTGGGTTGCGGGCCAGGTCCCCAGTTGGGGGTATGAGAGAAGTAGCCGACCAATGATGTTTCTCTCCCTCTCTTTCTCCTTTCCCTTCTCTAAAAATAAGTAAACAAAATCTTAAAAAAGCAATACTTAGGGTAGTCCTCTTAGTTCTCCTGAATGGGAGAACGAGGTTGTCTGATGCTAAAGGCAGGTAAGCAGTGGGCCACACCCCAGTCTGAGGGCTGCGCGGCCCCAGCCATCCCCTCTCTTCCACGCTTGCTTAGGCACTGAGTTCCTATACCACCTGTTCAAAGTGAACAGCAGAAGAACAAAAGTTATAAAACGAGCAAAACATGGCAAGCAGAGGAGGCTAAATTCTCTGGGCACCCGTTGGGTGAGTATGAAGACAAACCGTTTCCCTTCCGGTCAGTACTGGAGTGACTAGGGAACAGATCGGAAAGCCTTACCAAACATCAACAGGCACTCAGTCTACATCGTGAAGCCTTGTTCTTTTCCGAAACAGGCACTTTAAGGAAATCAATCTTCTCCTTTGATGATGATAAAATGCTGACATTCTAACAGTTCCCCACAGGCTGCTGCTCCGAAGGGCGGCAGGACAGCCATGCCGTCAAGGTGGCCGCGGAGACAGGAAAGGTCAGCTGCTCAGAGCACCGCTCGGCTGAAGGTGAGGAAGGCCCCTGGCCAAGACCCAGCCGGGTTTTCTCCACGGCTACTGGTGAAGGCAACCCAAGTCTTGCCTTCTGGGGCATTGAGTTCAAACTGGCTATTAAGAAACAAAAGACTTAGGAAGAACCTTTGACCCTCTTTCTCTTCCTGCCTAAGAGATTGAAATGGAAAGACCTCCTCCCGGAGGGGAATCTTAGGATGCTTGCCTTGGCCTAATTTGAATAAGTATGGTAACTAGGAGGGTTCGTGTACAGGCTTCTTAGCTGGACACCCCTCGTACCACTGTTCTCAAGTTGCCTCGCAAGAAGGTGACTGCCCTGTGTGTGTGCACAGCTGCTCAACCACCTGCAACCTGCCCGTTCTCACAGCCAGTGTCCGAAATGCCCTGGGCACCCAGGGCTGTCTGCGAATGTTCATGCTGATGTGAATTCCCTGTGCGCACGTATTAAAAATGTGATTTTCCCATTCATCTGTCTCTCTTCATTTATTAGCCCAGCTGGAAGAACTTAGAAGGTGGAAGGGAAAATGTCATTTTTTTTTAGCTCCCACAAGGTCAATAAGCTGAGAGGACGTTCTAAGAATACGCACGCTCCCATCTCTGAACCAGATCAAGGCCCAAAGACAAAAGAAAGGAAAGAGACTGGAACAGCCAACGTCTGGGCCTAACTCTGAAATGCAGAACTGCCAGTCCGACTGCACAGCAGCCTCTTCAGAGCCACAGAGGAGCTGCTCCTGCTGGACAGCAACGGTCCGCACCAGCCCCAGGCCCTCCCACCACACACGGCTCCTGCAGGCACCCTGCTCCTCCTCCACCAGAGAGTCCTGCAAGCAATGGCCATGTCCACCAGGAGGTGAACATATAAACCAAGGGACAAGGCGGATCTTTCTGGAAGAAATGGCAATGTTCTTCTATATCTTGTACCTGGACTGGAGTGGTAGGCACATGGGGGAAAATGTATCAAACATCAAAAATCCATTCAATTAAAATATGTGGATTTTTTCAGGTATAAATTATAGCCTAATAGAGTTAAGTTTTTAAAAAACTTTTTATAAATAGCACTATTCAAGCAAACATTAAAAGATATTCAGGGTGTGTTGTACAGTATGTTAATGATACCTCAACAAAGCTGTTATATTTTTAAAAGGAACAAAGATATTAAGAAACCTAGGAATAAGTGTCAACAATAAACAAAGATCTGTATGAATAAAAACATGGGTTTCTTTTTTTTCTTTTGTTCAAAAGGACATAAAAGGCTCAGTATTACAAATCATAAAATGTTCCATATGGGAAGCATTTTAAAATTTTATTTTCAAATAATTTCAGACAGAAAAGCTACAAAAATAACACAAAGAATTCCTGCATTTCTTCACTCAGCTTGCCCAAATGTGAGCATTATATCATGTTTACTTTATTATTCTCCCTTTTTGAAATTAAATTTATTGAGTGACACTGGTTAATAATATTATATAGGCTTCAAGTGCACAATTCTACATCATCTGTATATTGCATTGTGTGCCCAGCACCCAAAGCCAAATAAACCCCCTTCTGTCACCACATATTTGACCCCTTCGCCCTTTACTGTCTCCAACCCCCTTCCCTCTGGTCCCCGCCATGCACTTGTCGCATCTATGAGCTTTTATTTGTTTATCCTGTTTATCAGTTCATTACTTTCAGTTTTATATCCCACACACGAGTTAAATCATATGGCTCTGGGCTTTTTCTGCCTGACTTATTTCACTTAACATGATATTCTCAAGCTCCATCCATGTTGTCGAAAATGGCAGTATGCCGTCTTTTCCTGTGGCTGAGCAGTATTCCATTGCATGCATGCCCCGCTGGTGGGAATGTAAACTGGTACAGCCACTATAGAAGACAGTATGGAGTCTCCTCAAAAAATTAGGAATACAGTTACATATAACCGAGCAACCCCTCTTCTGGTTATCTACCCGAAAATTTTGAAAACATTTATTCGCAGAGATGTGTGCACCCCTGTGTTCACTGCAACACTCCTCATGGTGGCCAAGACATGGAGACACCTGAAGTGTCATCCTATAGATAGCTGGATGAAGAAGATGTGGTGCACCTTTGGCAGGCGCGGCTCAGTTGGAGGAGCATCATACTGTAAACCGAAAGGTTGCAGGTTCGATTCTCAGTCAGGGCACATACCTGGGTTGTAGGTTCAGTCCTGTCAGGGCGCATACAAGAGGCAACTGGTCAATGTCTCTCCCTCACATCAATGTTTCTCTCCCCCTCTCTCTCCCTCCCTTCTCCTCTCTCCAAAACTCAATAAGCATGTCCATGGGTGAGGATTAAAAAAAAAAATAGTACATATATACAGTGGAATCCCCCCCCCTGTTTACCTAAATTATTTGACAGTATGTTGCAGATACAATGCCCTTTTAGTACTAAATTCATAGGTGCCTATTTCCAAAAAATGGGACATTTCCCCCCATAACCATAGTACCTAGGATCAAAACAGGGAAGTTACCGGTGAAACAATACTATTACCTCATTTGTAGACCTTATTCAAAAGTTACCAATCGTCTAAGTAATGTCCTTTGCAGAGAAAGAAACAGCTTTTCTGGGCGCCTGCAGTTCAAGCGGTATCACACAAAATGCACTGAGCGGCCGCGTCCCTTCAGCTCCCTCTGACCCGGAACAGTCCCCAGTCTTTCTTAGTTTTCCATGATCTTGACATTTTTGAAATGCACAGGCTATTTGTTTTTCAGAATACCTCTCAATCTGAGTTAATCTATTTCTTATGATTACATTCAGAAGATGTATTTTTAGCAGGAATATCATAAGAGATGTGTCCCTCCTATACAGGGATTTGTGTTTTTTTCCATTTGCTTCATCGATTGTACAAATATTCTAATGCATAGGCACTGGGAAGTGATGATGATCAAGGCTGGCTCATCCCACCAGCGAATGCAATCTACACAGCCCAGGGTGCCTTGCTGTATTTTTATGTGTGTGTTTCTTTAAGTAAGATGTTATTCATCTAGGTTTTTTTTAATCTTCACCCAATAATATGTTTATTGACCTCAGAATGAGAGAAAGTGAGTCAGAGAGAGAGAGAGATCAACTGCCTCCTGCACATGCCCCCACTAGGGATTGAACCCGCAACCTTTCGGGTTTCGGGGACGACTCTCCAACCAACTGAGCCATCCAGCCAGGGCTGTATTTGTTTTAATGTCTAGAAAGGTGTTTGTTGTTTCTTTCATTTTAATGTTATTTGTATCTTTTTAAATAGGAAATACATTTAACTGACTCAAAATTCAAAAGGCACAAAAAGGTATACAGTAGACAATCTCCCTACCTGGAATCAATTACGACTCTTCAGGAGAAACTTATATGATCAATTTCCTGTCTATCCCTCCAAAGACATTTTATGCACATACAAGCAAAAACATGTATACTCTCTGCCTCTCCAACCACAAATACTGTTGATTCAGTGCAAAGTAGCAACTCTTCTAAACCTTGCTTATCCCACATAATACCATACTTTTTACACTGTTACACTTCTTACAGTTCTTATAGCGTTTCCTCATTCTTTCACATAGCTGCATCACTTCACTGTAAGAATGTATCATAATTTATTCAATCAATATCATGTAGATAAACATTTCGGTTATTTCCGATCTGCTATTACAAGCAACGCTGTGGACATCCACGTGAACAACTTTGGACATCCACTGTTTTACAAGTGGTAGTACCTTGAACTTTTTTAAAGTCTCTGCGGGAAGACACTGAATAAGTTACAGTAGCTGTGCGACTGTGAAATCATTACCAGTTTCTCAACTCCAGCACGGGAGCGCATCTCCCTGCGGTTGGTGGCTGGCGCATGGGCGCACGCGGATACACAGGGAAAAGGGCTCACGGGGGAGGCAGCCATTAGTTCAAGAGCTTGGGCTCTGACCTGAATTTGAATAGCAATTCTGGGACTTAACTGACCCTGGGCAAAACACCCAAGTTCCCGAAATTCCTCTTCCTTTTCTGGAAACTGAGGACCATAGGTTTTGAGAGAATGCCATGAAATAATGCATGTAAAATGCTTAGCACAATGCCCACTACATAATAAATGTTAACGTGAGAATTAGCTTTTAAAAAAAGGTATCCAGTCACATTGCATTTTTCTGTCTGTCTGTCTCCCCATCTCCACTTCTTTCAGGGCAAAGAATGTGTTTGTTCGCAAGAGTAACTCTAGATCCGGCATGTGACAGATGCTCAGGAATTCGTATGGAGTGGCTGAAAGATATCACCATGCGCAGCAGGACACCGAATCCCCGCCACGGCAATCAGGGATGGCTTCTCAGGGAAGATGAAACTCAAAGATGAACGGGAACAAGTAAGCAAAAATGGGAAGGGACAGACTGCAATATATCTGTTCTAATTCTACCAAAATATAGGAGGAGACATTACATTGCATAAAATTCCAGTAACTAATTCAGGCAAGAATAAAGGGGAGAAAGCGGGAAGTAACTACCTGTCAGAGGTGATGCAGAACAACAGGACAGTTAGTTCACGCATAGGACAGTCTGGCAATAAAATTTAGCAGTGAGGAAGTGACGGGCAGCCAGAGCAGCAGTTCCCGATCATTTAGAATACTGAACCAAATAAAGAAGCCCAAGGTGGTCAAAACCCTTCCATTCAAAAAGTGTCTGGAATCCAAAGAGAATACCCAGTTAGTAGCTCTTGTTCTTTAAGATACAGTTATAAGACCTGTTGGGCTTCTGGAACTACTAAGCTATTGAAAACACCAGTGTGACACTGTATAATTATTTATTGTTTAGTAAGTTGTTCAGGAAAAACGAATTCCAAGCACGACTCAACACTAAGTCACTTTAAATCCCCTGGCACTAGCGTCCTCGTCAGCGAAATGAGAACATAAAATGCTTTCGAACATCCTAGCCTTCGCTCCGATGGGAAGCAGTAAAGTGGAAAGTCCACAGAATCTGAAGGGAATCGTGGCTTCAGACCATCTCGACTGCTCACCACTGATACAACCTTGGCCAAACCACTTACGCTCTCAGCATCACCGTGTACAGCAGGGGTGGGGGTTACCTCCTAGAGTTACTGTGAGGGTCACAGGACACAGATGAGACTTCTAGGTACGAGATCTACCAAGTAGTCGTGCTCAAATGTATCAACTTTCGTATTTTACAGATGAGCTTAGAAGAGGCTCAGAGTTGTCAAAATATTCCATATTTTTAAAACCTAACAATCTATCAAATAACAAATGCCCTGTGCATGAACTTCCTTTATAACAAGGCTCGTCATGTCTGCTTTCCTTTCTAACTGAGCCCTGTTGATACGTTTTTATCTGCAGTTTTCATTATTTTATTTTTCAATTACACTTGACACTAAATGTTATTTTATACTAATTCCAGGTGTACAGGCGTCTGTTGACCGTGACTGGCAGGAAGCATCCAGGCGCGCTTCAGCGCTGTCCACTAGGGAGGTGCTGACCGGCTCTGTCCTCCCCCACTCCTCACCCCTTTGCCTCTTCCACAGACCCAAAAGAACCCGAAAGCCAAACTATACTTTATCTAGAAAAGTCACCCATATTCCCTTCTTTTACCCATTGTCCAAAATGTTACAGACTTTATTTCCAGGAAGAGAGGGGCGTGCCTGCCTTTCCATCTTCTCCAATGACCTTATGCAACAAATACATGTTAAGAAACTTAGTATGTGGCAGGTACTGTTCTACGCCCTTAACAAACATCAGTGTATCAAAACAAAATGATACTTGCCTTCTTGAAGTCTCTAGTCTAGTTACTTTTTCTTGAGTAGTGTTGTATAGTTAAAAGTATAAGCTTTAGAATCAGCGTTCTACACTCCTTGATCTACCATGTGACTAAAAGGTGTGACGTCAGTAAGCCACAAAATGATGCTCAGTCTCCTTATTTTGAAAGTCTAAATTATCTGCCCAGGCTGAGGTTGTAAGAATAAATGATCTGTATTTCAGCATGTCTATAATGCACCTTTTTCACATTTTAACATTCCTGAACTAGGGATCTATTTCACAACAGCAGTGCCCTGCAGTTGCTCCCACCCAGGTGGCAGCAGGCTGGTGGCTCCTGCTTGACCTTGCTCAGAGCCCTCCATTAGTTCTGGCCTCGCTTCTCTGAGTCATGGGTGTTGTCAGCACTGGACACCCTAACTGCCATTTTAAATGTCTTCAGAAAGATGACACCGCCCTGGCTGGTGTGGCTCAGTGGATTGAGTGCAGGCCTGCAAAGCAAAGGGTTGCCAGTTCGATTCCCAGTCAGGGCACATGCGTGTACTGCGGGCCAGATCCCCAGTAGGAGGAGTGCAAGAGGCAACTACACATTGATGTTTCTCTCCCTCTCTTTCTCCTTCCCTTCCCCTCTCTCTAAAAATAAATAAAATCTTTTTTAAAAAAAGAAAGAAAGATGACACCATAATTCAGCATTAAAACTGAAAGGCATGGAAACAGCAGCTGGCCATAAATTTTATTAGGGAAGCAAATATCCATCACTGGAAAAATGACCTTAACAACTACACCTATGGGGCCCAGTATAAAAGACAGCAAAGTGGATGAAGCTGTCATTAGTGAGAAATGTGGAAAGACTGGCCTACCAAAGGCCGAGGAAGAAAAGACCAGACTCAAAACTCCCAGAATGGGTACCAGGTGCTTGGAGAAGATTCCTGGCAACAGTGAAGGGTCCTCTTCTAAGAAACCTGAGTCACCAATACCCTTGATGGCACTGAGACACAGCAATTACTCTGAGTCACAAAGTGATTCTGAAAGTGATGAAATTTAGAGTAAACTTATATTTCACTTATATTTTCCCTTTCGTGTATGCACAAAAGTGATGTGATAAAAAAAGCTATGTCTAAATAATAAATCTAAAAGAGCTCTTTCAGTAAGTATATAATAAAAATTCTAAGTGGCAAAAGCACTTGTATCGGAGTTTAATTGGCAAGGCCTTTTTCTTTTGTAATGATACATAAAATAATTGGGTATCTCACCACCGACACCTTCAATTAATAAAATATACTAACATTTGGAATCACATAGCATCATGACAGACATGATGCAATTTTTTTCATGCTTTGTGAACATCAAACAGAAAAAAGTGAGCAGAAACCCTGCTCCCATGAGAGTCCCAATCTGGTGGTAGAGATAGGCACAGAGCACTTCCCAGGTCATCCAGGTGAGGGACACAGAGCACTTCCCGGGTTACCCAGGTGCTGGGCTCAGAGCACTTCCCAGGTCACCCAGGTGCTGGGCTCAGAGCACTTCCCAGCTCACCCAGGTGAGGGACACAGAGCACTTCCCAAGTCACCCAGGTGAGGGACACAGAGCACTTCCCGGGTCACCCAGGTGCTGGGCTCAGAGCACTTCCCAGCTCACCCAGGTGAGGGACACAGAGCACTTCCCAAGTCACCCAGGTGAGGGACACAGAGCACTTCCTGGGTCACCCAGGTGCCGGGCTCAGAGCACTTCCCAGCTCACCCAGCTCACTAGTGAGGCTGGGCCCTGAACCAGACAATGGAGTGTGCTGGTGGCCCAGCCTGCACACCTCTAGCTACCAGTCTCGCCCTGCGGCCCAGCCCAGAGCCATGCCCCCTCATCCTCCACCAGCCTGGTCCCACCGCCATGGGGCCTTCTGTGCTGAGAGAAGCCACCATTCCAGGACGACTCAGGACTGGGGTTGAGACGCTCCCTCTTCATCACCTGCACATAAAGGTGAAAGAAGAGACCTAAATTTGCCTTCAAAATAGGTATGTACCTGGGGTCACAGGTGAAACTATAAATACAATTTCACTGTGAAATGTTGATTATTGACATTATTAACCCTCAGAAACATAAAGAATTCGTACAGATTCTGTACTGGGGTGGCACCTTACACTCCAGACACATCATTGTTGCAAGGGAAAGAGGCATACCACTCTCCAGACTTCTCTGGCTCATGACAAACCAGCTACATGAACTGCTGGTTCCTTCCCTGAAAGCCGACACTAGACACTTCCAGGAAGAAGTGCGAGGGAGACTTGAAGGGCCTACAAAGTTAACACAAAAACTGTGAGGAGGTTGAGTCCCACAGCAAGTGGGAAACGGCGCAAGAGTCGGACCTGCGCGGGCCAGGGCTCCCCCCACCACACTGCTGCCCTGCCTGAGTCCTGACCTTACCCAGAGCTCTTTCACTTAACTTTATTTTCACTTCTTGAAGCTTTTTGTCCTTGACTTCCCAGGTGCAGAAACGGTCTCGAACTTTGTAGTCCAAATGAAGGAAAACAGCATTACCAGCCATCACAATAGTCTAACGAAGTAAAGGCAGGCAGGCAGAATAAAAATTTTTTAAAAAATGGGTAACCCCCTACTTAAGAGCTAATGGGACTTTACATAGGGTGAGCTGAACATAAAACTGTGTCAGGGCTTTGAAGGTTGGTCACTCAGCAAGAGACAAGGATTTTTTTTTTTAAATAAAAATGCCCTCCCTCCCTGTTTAAAAAAAAAAAATGTGTTTTGTTTTTTACTTTTCCAAGGCCCTTCCTTTTGTCTAAGACAAAAGTTCTAGATACAAGTTAGCTCATTACAAAATACTTTTAAGACTTTTAGAACTAACTCTTGGGAGACTATTAAAAAACTCAGAATAAAAACCATAAATCAAAGAAAAGTTTGGTGTGGAGTAATGACGGGGAAAATCAACAGCATAGGAAGACTCAGATTAGGGAACCTACAGAGGTGAAAAATGACAAAGACCCGGCAATACAGGCACATGAACAGTTCTATGCAAATGTTCCAACTCTCTAAACCAAACACCATGAAGTAAGTTGAGCGACGTGGTAATAAATGAGGACACGTGGTAACTCGTCTGAGGAGACCATTGCAGCAAGAAGCACCACGCTAGAACCTTCCAGTAAAGGCTGCTTTTACACTGAGTAACAATAATTCAGCTGTGTGTGTCCTTTAAAGTTACGTTACGTGCTGTACTTTGATTCACAGAATACAAAAAGTTTACTTACTAACAATTTAACTGAAATCAAATAAACTTAACTGTAATAAAATAAAGATTTAAGAAACCATACCAATCGCATCTTTGTAATTTCATCGAAGTACTTTTCGGCTCCGTAATTAAGGTTAAATGTTTTTTATAAATTGTGGTAACTGAAAAAATACAGGGCTAAATAGTATAAGATAAAAAGCAGATAAAGCCTCTTGTGAAGATATAAAATGAGACTTCTGGATATAATACTTCTAAACATTCCAGAACTTGATGGACAAGCACTTGTAATGTTTACTTTCCCCGTGACCTACGACAGCCCTCTGCGCTTGCACTGGGGCGTGGTGAGACTCCACACAGAGGGCAGTGGGGAGGCTGCAGCCACGCTCCTGGAGGCCCGTCCCGGCCCCGCCCTCACCTTCGGCTGACCTTGAACAAAGTACATCACGGATCTGTGGCTCAACGTCATCACCTGAATATGGAGACAGGAACGGGGCTATAGACTTCACAAAGTCATAAAGAGGATTAAATGAGTTAATATTTTCAAAGTTCCTAGAACAGATTATGGTAAGCATTTTATATGTTAAATGAAAGAATGATTAGGGTCCATTCTGAGCCATAAATTAAAAATGGTAGAGCAAGAAGAAACTAGGGGAAGGAGAAGGGAATGTGAAGGGAGAGGACAGAAGGAAAGAGGAGAGCAGTGAAGAAGGAGGGGACGGAGTGTTCTACAGCCGCACAGTGAGGTTGGGAGGAAAGGGGGGGGCGGGGGACTGAAGGAATGGCGGGGGGGGGGGATTCTAAGGAAGCAAGAAGTAAACAAGCACAACAAGTAGAGGGTTTACACTTAACTGATTTCTAGAACAATCATTTTAAAACAGAAAAGAAAAGAAAAAAATACCCAACTTAGTTCTAAACGATGAACAGGAACTGAGTGGAAGTGGCAGTGGACAATGACAAAATTATACCAATTTCAGCACGAACTCCCCATCCTGGCTGAGCAGGGGAAGCCCAGATAATCCATCACATTACGTTTCTTGGTTTTAAAAATTCACAGCATGTTATTAGCGTGAAGAAAAAGTGGCAATGAGTAGTTAACAAGAACAACAACACTTCATGGTTTTCCAAGTGCTCGCAACAACGCTGTGCTTGCTCTTCACCTCAGTCCTGCAGGAGGCGGGTGCAGGGTCGTTCTGCAGTTCACAAAAGAGACAATGACTTCACAGGGCAGTGATGTCACGTGCCCACAGTCATGGGTCTGGTCAGCTTAAGGTCCCTCCATTTGTCATCTTATCCTACCATGACCCCAACTGAAGAGCAACGGAAAACCCACAAGTGAGGGTGGGGTAATAGGACTAAAATATTTTTAATCCCATTCTGAAGTAAAGTACACACATGTTTAGTTAGGGGAAATATGCCTAAGGACCTAAAGGTTTCTGGGAAAGTAAATAAACAGGGAAACCAGGCCCTCATAAAGGCTTTTAGCAAATTTTAAACTAATAAAAATAAGCCTGTGACTAGGTCCCAAATAAAAAAGGTGTTTTTAACTAGGCCATTACAGAGTCAGAATATTTCCACGTAAACACAGAGGTCTAAGAGTAAAGATTATGAAAAAGTGACAATACTGGGGTCCTCTGGGTATTTCTCCTGCCACTATTTGCATTTAATGTTTGCTCTAAATATTAATAATAAAGCAAACCATGAGATGCTCAAGACTGCAGAAAAACTTCAGGTGAAATTGTATCCATTGGAAACAGAGCTCCAGGAAAACTCCAGAAACTAGATAAACAGTCAATGGTAGGTAAATCTCAGAGGAAGCAGCATTTTTTTAATCCTCATCAGAGGATTTGTTTACTGACTTTAGACAGAGAGGAAGAGAGAGCGAGCAAGAGAAACATCAATGTGAGAAACATCGACTGGAAATCAAACCCGAAACCTAGAGACGTGCCCTGACCAGGGACGAACCCGCACCTTTCAGTGTTCAGGGACAACTCTCCAACCAACTGAGCCACCGGGCCAGCGCAAGCAGCACCTTTAGCCTCACGCAGCTGTCTGTCACAAAGAACTCTTGTAGAATGTATCCTAGAGAAATCTGCATAATTTGTTTCTGGCCATCATCAAGGACAACACAGTGTAACCAGAAGAGAACTGAACCAAGGTTTAGAAACAAAGAAAAAAAAGGAAAAAACTTTATGAGAAAACACAGGATGACATGCGCAGGCAAGAAATGAGGCCAACCAAGCAGGTCTGAACCGGTAACCTTGGCCTTCTTTTCCTCTTCCTCTGTGTATGTCCTTTGCCCTTCCTCTTCCCAGGCAGAAACCTTCACACCGCACAGTGAATCCTCCTACTTTTTCTTGTACACAAAAAGGGCTTCAGAGATGATCGAAGGAAGGTTTCCTTCCGTGAAAGAAGGCCCGTTTTTCTAGCCAGCACTGTGGCACTCTTTCTCGTGTCTCCAAAGAGGCATGCAAGCAAATCTTTCTTCCCGTCAACCCAAGAAAGCTTTTTTCCCCTCTAGTTCAGAGTAGAACTTTTCATGTACCAAAAAAGGAGGATTGATCCTCCCACCCCATCTGATGGTTCGTTGGCAATGCATCAGAACCCCATCAAGTCACTGAAAAGAACTCTCCTCATTCACCCAAAGAAAAGAAAAACCGAGGTTAAGAGAGACTCGTTGGGGGTCTTAGCCTGACAATTCTACATGAAAGTCCTTGAGAGTTCAAAAGGAACCAGCACTCAGGGTGAGTTCTAAAGAACAATCAACCTTGATGCCTGCCTTTCCCTTTTCACAAAGACTAGCTGGTTGGCTGGGAAAATGGGAAGGCAGTTTCAAGGAGAAATCTATCCGGAGTCTCCTATTCTGCGTTCACAAGATTTTAAGTACAAACCTCACAGCCGCAGAGGGTATGACAGGCAAAAGCATGCAAATCATCAGCATCCAACTGGCAAGGTGCCCACAAAGTAAAGGGATGTGGACCCTGGAAGAGAAGACCCCCAGCCCCCGAAAGCCTCGGGGCACCCTCCCCCAGAGGCACCCACCCCCTTCCCCCATGATCCATGCTCCCAGTGGCCGCTGCAGAATCCCACCAGAGCCAAAACTCCAGGCTGGTTCTCAGTCTCTGTAAGACTGGAAGACCAGGCCTGCCCCAGGGTTTGACCTTCCGGGGTCACACAGAGATTTTGGGTTGTTTCCTAAAGCACCTCTTCCTTGGTGGACCCGGCATTCCAGTTTTGGTCTTCCCAGCAAAAATATGGGTTTATTAAAATGTAATTCTCTGAACTCTGAAATTAAATGTATGAATTACATATTCCCTCTGTATACAATGGAGAGAACGCCACCCCCCTTCCTACCGAAGATCACCCTCTCCACCTGGCTGCTCGTGAGCCTTCTGTCCCCTCAGGCTTCACCCCTGGTCATCTGCAGCACACAACCACCCTCCCTAGTGGGACATTCACATCAGCAAATCTGCACAGTATCTCCTGTCTGTACTTTAATTTTATTATTTACTGATTAAAGTTAAAAAGTGTATACTATTCTAAATACGTTTTATTTCAATAAGATGTTTACATTACATAAAACTCCCTGGAGTCCACTCTCCTGCTCACCTATTACCCTCTCTGCTCCTTCTCGCACACAGTAAAAAGTCAGAGATTTCTAGAACCCACCTCCACCCTCAAAACTGGGCTTTGATCCCCACCACTCCCCTGAGGCTGCACTTTTCAAAATGTCCACATTCAGATTCAAGGCTCTCAGAGGCTGTCCTCTAACTTGACCTCTCCACAACATCCAAGCCGTCCTTCAAACTTTCCGTCTCCCGACACTCGGCAGGAAACCTCCCTGGCCTCCTCCCATCTCTGCAGCTCCTTCTCAGCCCCGGGCCCAACCTGGAAGGCCGCAGGGCCGGCTCTCTCCCTGCTCTCCTCCTCTTCCAGAGCGTCCACTTCTCCGGGCACGTCCCAGCTTTCAGGGCTTTTGGAGAAACTCTACCTGAATGCTTATCACATCCTCCTCCACCTTCAGATTTCAGATCCCAGAATCAGCAGTGCCTCCTCAGTAGGCCTTTCCTGTCCACCACCCCCCTCAGATTACTCTGCTTTAATATTGTGCAAAGCACCAGTCACCAATTAAGTGATGCATATATAATACCCGTGCCTTGTCTGACCACTCCCTCCCTCTGGAATGACAGCAGAGAGCACCCTCACCCTCAGCACCTAAACCATGCCTGACACCTGGGACCACCAACTACTGTTCCTGGAATGAATGTAGGGTACAGTCTTTTCCTGCCTTAGGAGGGAATTTTTTACTTAACAAAAACACTCTCAAGATGAATTCTCATAAATTAGAAATGTGTTACCATTTAGAAAGATGATGCACAACTGCTTCCAGTTAAGAAAGCAGGTGTATATATGACATTCATATTTGTAAATGAACTTGAATGAGCTAGAAAGAAAAAAAAATACACAGAAAGGGAGAAAAGCAGTTTATACATGACATTATATAAACTAATAATCAGAATATTCTTAGCGAACTTGAACTCAGGCCAACTATGCAACAGCAAAGTTACACAGAATCAGTTGCTCTCAAATTACACAAAATCAAATCAGTCTTTGAAAATGCAAAGAACACACTGTAAGTCAAATATGGTAGAAGAAATTCTCTGAGAAGTCCGATGACTGTAACTCAAGCTGTATGTCTTGATGTGTGATGTAGTTCCCGAAGTTTTCACATCCGTGATCTTGTGTCATGCCATGACGATGCTGTAAAATCACTGTATTTTGCCATATATAATGCACCTTTTTGCCCAAATTTTTGAGGGATAAATAAGGATGTGCATTATACGGGGTATAATGATTAATACCATGGGTGTAATAATCCCATGGTATAATAATACCATGGGTGTATAATGCGCACAAAACATGGGTGCACAGTACACACAGTAAAATACGGTGGTTCGGGTGTCACCATCCTCATACACAGATGGGTTGAGCTCACAGTGATCAAGAAGCAGGCTCAAGTCGGCACAGCCAAGTTCAGGGGTAGGGCAGTTCTGGGACCAGAATGAACATCTCACTCCTCCCCCAGGCCTCCAACATGCTTTACCTAACAGGCTGGGCAGAGGAGCCAAAATGATGATGAGAACTGTTGGAAATAACACATGAACAGCACTCCCTCACATACAGGCCTGTGGCAAACCTTTATGTAATACCTGGTGCCTGAACGTGACCACTGGTAGCCTGCCATTGGTCAACTTCCTCTTTTCCCAGGTCCAGTCTTGCTGCGTGAATCTGGATGGGAAGCAACCCAGCTGAGCGGCAGAGGCCTGGTTTAGATTCTTCAGCACTATCTACCTGCCACATGCCTGGAGCAAGTTACTTCACTTCACAAGCCTTAATGCCTTCATCCATGAAATGTGAAAAATAATAACCATTCTACCCCCTGAGACGGAACTATGAAATAATAAGGTGAAACTATGAAATAAATGAAATAAAACCCCATACCTGGCACAAAGGAAAGACCTATAAATGTCCGTTGTTGTGGTTGTTCTGGTTATTAATATAATTATTACTACACCCTAACCATTCATGTTCATTCCTAGGTTTAAAAGGCATGGCATCTCAGCTTCTTTGCCTGCTAGTGTGCAAGCAGAGTATACTTGAAATTCAAATGATACTGTAAACTCCCCAGTAAGAGTAAAGGTTTCAGCCCTGGCTGGTGTAGCTCAGTAGATTGAGCACAGGCTGTGAACCAAAGGGTCACTGGTTCGATTCCCAATCAGGCCACATGCCTGGGTTGTGGGCCAGGTCCCCAGTAGGGGGCACTCAAGAGGCACCCACACATTTATATTTCTCTCCATCTTTCTCCTTCCCTTCCCCTCCCTAAAAATAAATAAAGAGTTTTTAAAAAAAAAAAAGTAAAAGTTTATCTAGCTAAGAAAATGTACAGGATACTGTAGCTTCAGAATAATAGCTGAACATAGCTTTTGTAGCCTGAATTTCAGCAAAATATTAATCTATACCTTTTACTACTTGAGGGCTCCAAACGTAGTACTAGGCAATGTTTTTATAGCATGTTAAATAACTATACAAAATTGCCTCTGTTGATGCTATTCTACTTTGTATCATGCTCATTTTTGTAGTGTATTTTAATCTTCTTAACTCCATTCAAAATTCTGTTAGAACAACAGATAATGCCAAGTATTGGTTAGGATGCAGTAAACCAGAACCCTCATACACTGCTGGTAAGAATGTAAAGTGGTACAGACACTATGGAAAACAGTCTGGAAATTCCTCTAAATGCTAAACATAGTTAACAAATGACCCAATGATTTGTCACCAAGGCACAATAAGCCCAAGGGGACTAAAAACTTATGTCCACATAAAAACTTGTACATGACTATTCATAGCAACATTATTCATAACAGCTATAAAGTGAAAACAACCCAAAAGTCCATCAGCTGATAAGTGGGTAAAATGTATTATCCATACAATGGGCTATCATTAACCAAAAATAAATGAAATACCTTGAAAACTTTGTTCTGCTGAGTGACAGGAGTTCGTCACAAAGGACCGCATATTGAATGATCCCTTTGATGGGCAGAACGGGCAAATCAACAGAGACAGAAACCGGATCAGCGGCTGCCCGAGGAGTCCAATGAAACAGGGGACTGGGGGTGATGGCTAAGGAGGCTGGGGTTTCCTCTGGACTGCGGAAACACTCTGCACCTGACTGTGGTGACAGCTGCGTAACTGTGAGGCACTAACGCCACTGAGCCGTGCCCTTTCAACGAGTGAATTGTAACTATGTGAGTTATACTGCAACAAAGCTGTTTTTTTTGATGGGCATTTAAATTGAGGCAAAACTTCTAGGGAGTTATAAACATTAAGAAAAAAAAGTGTGTGTATATATGTATGTATGTACATATATATACATACATATACACACAGTGTGTCCAGAAGGTATCCAGCCATGTCACATAAAAAATAGACATATTTATTGAAAAACATACAAGATACAAGAAACATTGTACACAGGACAATGATGCCTCAGTCTCCTTCAAAGTAGGCACCTTGGGACCTCACACAGTTCTTCCAATCACCATCAGCTGCCCTGTGGTATTTTTTGGAATCTCATCAATGGTGTGAAATCACTTTCCTCTCAAAGGTGATTTAGTTTTGGGAAAAGCCAGAAGTCACAAGACACTAAATCTGAGCTATAGGGGGGTTGAGTCACCTGGGTTTCACTAATTTTGCATGCGACGTGATGCTGGGATGCACAAGCAGGCACATTGTCGTGATGAAGCTGCCAATCACCAGCTGCCCGTGGCTGCTGCCTCTGAACCATCAGAATAGCTTCCGCGGAGCAATGTTCAAGATTAATGCAAAATCTGACACAGATTTGTTGCTCTACTCGCTGAGTCATGTACATATGCTCACTCAATGGCGTCCACTGCCCCACTGACTAGTACAGTGAAGTCGTCATTGTTCACGTGTGCAAATTCCAGTCCACTCTCCTTGGCTGCCAGGTGACACTGATGTCACACAAACCATTCTCGGCATACTAACAACGGCTGGACTTTTCCCAGAAAAGTGTTAAAGTATTTCGTGTGTGTGTGTGTGTGTGTGTGTGTATACACACACATATATACACATACATATATATGTATATATATTTATATAGGTATTCTTTATTTATATATGGAATACATAAATTCTATATATAAGATAGAATTCTATATATAAATACAAGTTATATAGTATATATTATATCTATTATATAATTTATATCTATATACTATACTAATATATACTATATATTAGTATATATAGTATATATTAGTATACTATATACAATTATATATTTTTATATATCTATATAATATATACTATACTATATATTATATAAAAAATATAAGATAGAATTCTATATATATGATAGGATTCTATATATAAAGAATATATACAATATACTATATATATATATTCTTCAATAAATGTGTCTATGTTTCATATTACATGGCTGGACACCTTCTACCTTCTGGACAGACTTCACATGTGTGTGCGTGTGCTTATGTGTAGAGAGAGACAGAAAATAATACTTGCTACTTCAGTAAATATAAAAGCGTTTCAGGCATTTCTGGTGAAAGCAGCTTGAGAAAGTTTCAGGGGCAAGGGAAATTTAGGACATGCTCAGGGACTAGTAACTATGAGAGAGGAGAGCCTCAAACTATAGCCAGGATGGGCCTATAAAAGACTTGAAGTTGACGTCTCACCTGGGAATTGCCTGGGGACCTGGCAGGAAAGACAAACCTGTAGTCTTGCTCCCAAAACTTTGTTCCATCAACTGCAGAGGTCGGGGAAAGAGCAGGGATCTGTGTTTACAAACCTCCCCAGGCGATTCTGATGTCAACCAGATCTAACGCTCGCACAGTAAGGAAAGAAAAATATTTTATTGTAGCAAGAACACTCTTTGGAACATCATTCTGGAAGTAATCTGAGGGAGTGAGTATAACGAGGCCAAGAACTGCCCTGAGCCAGCGCTGGGCCAGATTAGAACTCTGAATTCTTACTTGGTGGTTAATAGATGTTCACACACAGACCTTCAGCACTCACAGTCTTTCCTTAAAAAAAGACTTTTATACGACTAAGAAAAACTTAGCAAGAATCCTTACGCCCTTCTTAAAAACTTACCAGCTTCCCTATTATGTTTATGATACTTATGTCTTAGAAAGCTGAAACGGCTGGGCGCTGGTCCTCCCTGCCCATCAGGCAACTCTCACGGGTGTTTGGTTTTCCAGCTTCCCTTCGCCTCCTTAACAAGGAAATTATTCCATATACTTATCAGGAATATTTAAATAAGTTTTGTATATAAATACAGACCCATGAGGAACATGTGAAAACTGAAAGACTGAAACAAATGACTCACCAAATAATATTGAATATCCATAATTTTTTACTATGAATAACACATTTGCATAGCTCCCAGTACTATTCTCTCCAGCTACCTTTTTGCACATTGGCATTCATTTGCAAGACAAGTGGCAGGGGTGCAGGTACAACCTGTGGACCTGGTACACCTGGGCACGGAAAGCTAACTGGCCCACATACCTCAGGCTCTTCCGTGGAATCAGTGATTGCAGTAACTAAATAGGAGGCTTGCAGGTGGGCCAACTGGGGCCCTGAAAGCCTCTCTTACAGGTGGTTCTGGATGGTTACTATGACTCCTGGCAATCACAAATACAACCTGTTAGTATAAAATACTAGATAATGGAACGAGGCATAATCTTAATTAAGTATAAGCTGTTTCCTCAAAACAGTCAAGTGCTTTAAAATGTTTAACGGGGAAAAAAAGAGTATTAAAATTGCTTAGAAGAAATCCATCTAGAGCACAATTTTCATAATTTAACACTGTATACATATTGCAAGCGAAAACAGTGAAGCTACGTGTTCACTCTACCTCAAACTCCTGGAACATGCACAGCCTTTTATTCCAATGGACTGAACCATGGCACTGACCCAGGTCTAAGAAGCAAACTGGTACTGGTTTGAAGGAATTCCCTTTATATCCGATTCATTCCCCCTGTGAACAGGTTAACCTGGGCTTCACCTTCTGTTCATTTTCAAATTCTCATTCCTCAACCTCAGTCCTCTGTTTGCAAAGTAACATATGAAACACAGAATCATCAAAAACAAGCGCTTGACTAACATGATGGTGAGCCCAGGGAGGCAGTTATTATTGCCCTCATTAAAAATTCTATCTGCCCTGGCTGGCGCGGCTCAGAGGATTGAGTGCCCGCCTGCAAATCAAAGGGTCACTGGTTCGATTCCCAGTCAGGGCACATGCCTGTGTTGCAGGCCAGGTCCCCAGTAGGGGGTGTGAGAGAGGCAACCACACATGATGCTTCTCTCCCTTTCTCCCTCCTTTCCTCTCTCTCTAAAAATAAATAAATAAAAATAAAAACTCTATATTACTGATAAACAGTGAAGATTTGTTCTAACCCTGACTGGTGTGGCTCAGTTGGTTGGGCATCATCCCGCAGAGCCTAAAGGTTACCGGTTCAATTCCTGATCAGAGCACAGGCCTGGGTTTCGGGGTTGGTCCCCAGTTGGTCCCCAGTCGGTTGCCTGTCACACGCACCCTGAGGACAGGTGAGAGGCAACCAATGAATGTTTCCTTCTCACATCGATGTTTCTCTCCTTCTCTTTCTTCCTCCTTCACCCTCCCTCTAAAAAATTTTTTAACTAAAAATAAACTTTAAAAAAAAAGATTTGTAATCTAAATTCAACCTCTTCCATCTTAATAAAACGACGATAGTAGGCCAGCATCCATTGGTCTAATATTCAGAGTTGTCTTCTATAAGCCAAGATGTTTCTTAAAATGTTTTCTCAGTACAGAGTAGTGGGAAAGCGCTGGATGCAGAGGCAAGCGAAAGCTCTCTACCCTGACGACTGGAGTAATCCCACCTGCGTTGCCTGAGTCTCAGGCTCAGATACAGTGAGATGTTGTTACAGTGTAGTACAGTGGTACAGAGCGGCGACTTTCAACTTGTTTCATCTCACGGCACACATAAACTAATTGCTAAAATTCTGCAGTACACCAAAATTATATTTTGCTGACTTGACAAAAATTAGGTATAAGTCTGATTCATTCACATCAAACAGCTATTGTGTTAGCTGTTGTCATTTTTTTCTTTGACAGTCTAAGGGAAAACAGGTCAGTGCTGCTGACTAAATAGTCAGGTGTTGCACGTTTTAAAAATTCTTGTGATACACCAGTGGAAAAGATCCCTGTTACAGAGTATATTACAAATGTTAATAACTATTTAAATGACGATCACCACAGGCTAAGTATTAGATTATGAAAATATCTTATCCAGAAATGTCTAATTTTCAATTAAAAGACATTTTCAATCCATTTTCATTGTTAAACAATTGATTTGGGAATAAGCATCTCTTAACTGTAGGCAAGCGGTCTCTCAACTGATTTGGCTAGAAAACATGTATACTCCGACCTAAAATTGACGGAAGTTTAAAACTATATGATTAGCATTTTTTTCCATAAGGACAGACAAAAACAGTGGCACCATGCTCCTGTGTAGGAGTCTCAGCCACGTCCACTCTCCGCAAGCACTCCTGGACCAGTGCATTCAGATGTGCACTACAACAATGTTGACTGGATTCATCTGCAAATCCAGCGGAGTTAAATGAGACCAGAAATGAGAATCCCCTCATAGGTGCAGCTCTTTGCTTTTAAAAATCAGCATAATCATAGTTCATCTGCTTAAAAACACATCCTGTGGAAATTCAATGTTACTTAAGTGAAAAGCCAGTGGGACAGTAACAATTACAGCCATTGCCATTTACTGAGCATCTATCACACACGAGCCATTGTGAGCTGTCCTGAGTATTCAAATACACAGTATGTCTCTAAATATTTAAATACTCAGATGTCTTGAGGAATCCTCATGAGACAGGATAGTGAGAAACTAGGAGAATTCCTTGGCAAGTGGAATAGGGAAACTGAGACAGAGAGGCACAGGCAAATACTGAGCAATTTACATCCAGGTGCAGATGGTCACCTCCTCAGAGCTAAGATCCAAGCCTCCCTGGTATTTCAGCTCCGGGCTAGAAAAGCAGCCGAACCAGGTGGGCCGGAATGGACGCAGTGACCACAGACCCCCTGCCTGAACGGCGCTCCAGGAGAACTGACGCACATTAGGCTGGAACCCACTCTGGCCCCAACATTCCCTCCTGCCAGAACGAGATAAAAAGCCTCAAGACAAAGGACCCAGCCCCGCCCTCTCCCTCAGGGGAGCAGCCCCGCCCATTCCCTTTCCCTTCTTCTCCCCCCACTTCTTTCTTCCTAGGCACTCGTTTCCTAAACTCGAAGACAATGGGTAGCTGGCAGCTGGTCCTGGGCTGACCCCCTGAACCTGTCCCCAAGGCCCCCTTTTCTCTGACTTCCCAGTGAGCTAAGGCAGCCCTGCCTCGGCTCTCCTGGTGTTTCTTTCATGCTAAGCCCTTCCTGTTTCACTGTCCTGAGCTTAATAAATGGATTCTCATAGTCACCTGGACTCCTGCTGTGAAATCTTTCCTGCACGAAGCCAAGAACCCCCACACTACTGCTGGCCCTGGCAGACCCACTCGGGGCAAGGGCCCTGTCCAGTAACACTCACTGACTCAAGCGTTGGAAAATTTCAGTTTAAGTAATAGCTAGTAAACTTCGTAATCAATGCATGTAAAAAGCTATTGTTCCAGGAACTGACGGTCTGTCTGACCTGCCCTGGGTCTGACCTGCCCTGACTCCCGGAGACCCTGAGCAGTTCCACCTTTGTGCTTAAGGAGGACTGCAAGCAATTAGAGATGCTATCTGAGCCATTGTGCCCCAGCGTGGGATGACCACCGCCCAGGACACAGGACACAGCTAAAGACCACGGCAGGGGGCGAGAATGCTGCAGTTCTAATCCAATTAGTTATTCCCTGAATTCCAAACACCTTACCTACACTTTGTTCTCCTTATAAAAGGGGTCCGCCCTGGCTGGTGTGGCTCAGTGGATTGAGCACGGACCTATGAACTAAAGGGTTGCCAGTTCGATTCCTAGTCAGGGCACATGCCTGGGTAGCAGGCCAGGTTCCCGGTGTCGGCCATGTGAGAGGCAACCACACATTGATGTTTCTCCCTCCCTTCTCTTCTCTCTAAAAATAAATAAAATCATTTTTTTTAAAGGGGCCACTTAAAAATGGAATTTAAGACAGTCCGTTAGGGTATGAACACAGTCTTCTCAGACCGCCAGCCATCGGAATAAAGCGCCCATAAAGACTCCCCCATGTCTCTGCTTATGGGGTTCAATATGTGACAGGCAACACAAATGCTGGGGTTTTTCCGGTTTCATCACAACAACCAAAAATTGTTATTTGTCCAAGGTCAGAGCGCTGATGAGTCTGATTTGAACCCAAATTCTCGCTATTACAGAGCTGGACTGTCTTCTCCCTCCTCTGCTACACGGCGTCCCTCCCAGGCAAGGCTGCCGAAACCCCAGCGTGGCCTGGACCTGCTGCTAATCCCTTGGTCTCCCACCAGATGATGCAATCGCTGGGCTAGGCTTGATCTCAAAGGAACCAGGAGAGGTTGTCATTTATCAGCCCACGAACTGACTGAATGGGGCAAATGAGCCCATAGCCAGAGTTGAGGTAACTACAGACTTACAGGGGGGAAGGTTACCCATTATAAAAATTCAAATAATCTTTTAAAAACACAACAATATTTATTAAATGCTATTCTGTGCCCGGCATTGTTTTAGAAACTGAAAAACAGGTTTAATATTAAAATATTCATCAGAGAGAGAAAATATAAATAACATTTATTCGCTGTTGTGGAAAAAAAGAAGCTACAAGCTACCTGTGGGAACCAAACCAAACAGAACAGAGCAGCCCTCACATATTAACTCAATCAGTTCATATCAGGAAAAGTGATCACTCTGAAGTTTTCTGGCTCTCTCGGGAGAAAGGAGCGGGCAGAGCGGATAAACATTCCACCCGTTCAAGAAATGAAGGAGTACAAACATGAAGGAGAGCTTGTGACCGTTGTAGGGGCAACGGGAAGACCAGTTTGGCTGAAGCAGAGGGTCCGAAACTCAGTAAATGATATTGAGCGGCTGATGACAATGTGCTTTGTCACTGAGCCATGTTTACAGTTGTGGTGGGTAGTAATGGGAATTCTCCTAGTTGACTATGAGATTGGTACTATTAGTATCCCCATTAATAAGGAAACTAATGAATGATTTGATAAACTGAGGTGTACAGAAGGAATGGGCCCAAGGCCACAGCCTGCCCACTGAGCTGAGCTGTGTGACTGGTTCCTTCACCCCCAGAGCCCGGGCTGTTAGCGCTGCGGCGTGTCCAGCCTCCATGGAGGGCAGTGAAGACAAGACCTCCGCAGAGGTCCACCAGGGCCAAACTGTCAGCGTTCTCGAACACAGGCGTCAAAGAATACGGTGTTTATCTGTAGGCCGTGACTCTAACTGCGTACGAAGGGACAGCTGTCCCGCAAGCTGATACAAAGAGCCCCACACCTAGAATGAAATGATCATGGCCTTTTCTTAAATCTCAGGAGAAACACTTATGGGCTTGATTTTCTCAGTTTTAAGTTCCTCCCAGAAATCTATCTCAAATCATTGGAAAATGGAACATGACAAAACTCAGGCCCTGGCCAGGTAGCTCAGCTGGTTCGCTCATCGTCCAGACAGCCAGGGTCGCAGGTTTGAGCCCCAGGCAGGGCACATGTGTGCGTCAACCAATGAGCCCACGCCTGAACGGAACAACAAGTCGATGTTTCTCCGTCTCCTTCTCTCTCTCCCAAATCAAATTTTTTTTTAAACTTTAAGTCAATGAGTAAGTAACAGACCAAGTTTGGGAAAATTCAGTTGCTTGTGCTTAGCTCAACTTTTTGTTACTAGATTATGCGCTCAACAGTTGTCATTTTATTATCTTAAGTTCAAATGATTAATTGAATATATTAATTCAATAACAGTTAACTCAATTATCTGGAAGTAGTTTTAACATTAATGTGTTCTTCAAATGAATAATAATGCTTCTGTGAGAGCTAACATAAGCACTAAAATAATCAGATACATCTCTTAGTAGAAACTAAGGAACCAAAAAGATAAATACAAAAAAAACCCACATAAAAACACACAAAAAAATTGTATGATGACAGTGCTGCTTGGGAACACTCACCCCTCCTGGACTGCCCAAGGTCGTACTGTTCAAAAGAAACATACAAACACACATGCAAGACACATGTACTTGTAAATTTTTTTAAATTAAAAAACAGGCTAAATTCGCCATGGCTGCTGTGGCTTAGTGGATTGAGTGCCAACCTGCGAAGCAAGACTTCACCGGTTCCATTCCAGGTGAGGGCATAGGCCTGGGTTGCTGGCGTGGCGCCCAGTGAGGGGTGTGCGGGGGCAACCACACAATGATGTTTCTCTCCCTCTTTTTCTCTCTCCCTTTTCCTCTAAAAATAAATAAATAAAATCTTTTAAAAAACGGCTAAATGCATTATAATATTTTATTTAACTTAATACACGCAACATATTATTTCAACACATAACCGATATTTTAGAAATAGAAGTACTTGGGGTTTTCTCATACTAAATCTCCAATCAGGCATGTATTTCCCATTTACAGCATTAGCCACGTTTCAAGTGCTCCCCAGACCATACTGGACAGCTCACATCTACGGAACAGCTAATCTAAAGATCACAGCAGGAAGGAGGCTATGGACAGCAGCCAGACACTGAAAGTCAAGGGCATGGGTTGGAAAAA
This sequence comes from Micronycteris hirsuta, assembly GCA_004026765.1. Classification (NCBI taxonomy): domain Eukaryota; kingdom Metazoa; phylum Chordata; class Mammalia; order Chiroptera; family Phyllostomidae; genus Micronycteris; species Micronycteris hirsuta. The sequence goes on from PVJI01005915.1 coordinate 72,143, forward strand.
AAAAAAAGGTAGTATTTAGCTCCAATATTCTCATGTTAAAATGAGAGTTCAACTAAGAAATGAGTAACAAACAATAACGTCATTTTAACAGTATTGATTTTATAATGATTGTTTTCACCAAATTTTAACTGCCTTTGCTACAGTTGCGATTTAGGATTACCCATAACCGCCCTCCTCCCTCTCCATTTCCTCACCTCCTTCCAATTCTCTAAATTATTTCAAAGTTATCGGAAAAAACCTATATCCAGGAGCTTTCCACAATCGGAACAAGCTTAAAGCACAGGTGTGGGCAATAGCAAGCCAGTGCAGGATTTTGCAAAGGGATTGGAAATAATGTTTCAGCACTAACCATGAAGTATCAATGTCACAGAGGAGCTGTAGGAAATCAACTGGAAAGACACCAGTTCAGAATGTTACACATTAAGTCTGGAACTAGGGTTACCACACTGATGATAATAGAAGGACAGAGGCCAGACAGATATCCTTTAGTAATGATTCAACTAAATCCTGTAAATAGTATAATACCAGAACAGGGAGACGAAGGCTGCAACAGACAGTGACCAAAATAATAAAGTCAGAAAAACACGCCCCCTGACCCTCCTGCCCTTACCCCAGTACTCCAGCTGAATTTGAGCAGAGCCATTCTGCAAAGATGTGGTTGGAGCAAACATTTGCTTTTTCTCAACTCACTACTGTTGCCACACCAGACAAATTCTCATTTGCCATGATAAATTCAAAGTAAATTTATCAAAGTATCTACAGTAGATTTAAACAGTAGTCAATAAATTCTGCTTGTGAAAATCCTACAAATTGCTGGACAGGGTGTGTCTACACATTTTCAAAGGAGGTGGGGTGGGGAAAACCATGTATTTTAGTGGTAATAGGTCAAAGTACACCAGCCTTCTATTTTAAAACAAAGTCTGACTAAACAGTACAAACTCTGCAGTGACAAGATAATAGTTTACTATTTTTACCCAATGAAATTATGTAGTTTACCAGTACCTACTTGCACTGTAAAATTAAGGAAATTGAAATTATAGCTCATATTTCTCAACTCTGAACAATTCCGCTTATTACTCAGAAACCTATCCCATTAGGTTATGCGTTTAAATGGTAACATCAATCAAATATTATAATTCTTTTCATTCAAAGCATTTCATGATACTCCCTTCAACTAATGGGGAAAACTACTGAAAGTGGCAAATTATCACTGAAGTCATAAGGTATCTATCTACAATTTTTTAAAAAGATACAAACACTATGCACCACAAAGACAAGTTTGTGAAAATGTTTTTATGCACACATCAGATTTGAAACAAAGTATCAGCAGGGATTATCTTTGGTAATTGTACTGTATGTAATTTTTTCTCTATTTTCCATGTTTTCTACAATGATCAGAAAAAAATTAATTTATACAAGTGGAAATTGAAGCAGTGCCAATCAATGTATGATTATGTTGGACTGATAGGTGCTCCCTTACATCCCCATAATCTCTAAGTAAAAAGCCTGCAGAGCCCTTCAAAGACACGGACTTTGCCTTCTTTATGATACACACTTGATTACATTCACATGCACCATACATATACAATGCACACATTAACATGCGGTGGCGCACGCTACAAAACAGTAAACCAAAAAATGGCTTATTTAGAAAAACAGCTGTTTAGCGCCCTTGCAAAACAGAGCAGAGCCGAGAGTGGGCTCAAGGAATAAACGTGTAATAGGAGTCACAAGGTGGGTCCAAATTTTAAAAATGTAAATCTACTCCCACATTTTACACTTCAACATAGTTCGCTTTATGACAATTTCAGCTCAATTTATGAAAAGAGTAAACCTATAAAATACTTCCTAAATACACCAGTTTGAATCAAGACTGCTTTAAACCTGGCTTTGCGCCAACCAATCTGTTTTCGTTTCTCAGTTCTACAGCAACACACAAGGGTTGTTAATTGACGTAGACAGAAGCCATTGTGGTGCTGGGGGTGGAGTGGGTAGGACAGGACTAAAAAGATACAATATATCTTCCCGACTTCGATGAGCTTAAAGCAATAAGGGAACGAGTCGGAAAAAGAGGCCACGAAACAATCCCGAGTGATTTTTGGTTTTAGTAAAGGTAAATACTGTGGAGTTTGAAAGAACTTTGGAGGGTGATGAGCCAGCCAGGCAAGAGTTGAACAGGCGAATTAGACAAGACTGAGCTGGGTGGAACTCATCACACATTTAATCCTCGATGACAGCACACCAACCAGCCCTCCTTGTGCTTAAACGTACACAACTATCGACTGAAAATCGACTGAAACCCAGCAAATCCAAGCCCGGCTAAACACGCACGCACACGAAATGCAACAGCTGTGCGTTCACTTAGGAGATAGAATACCTAATGCCTGGCTACGGACTAACAAATGCTTAATGAAAGCTGATGATCGCCTGGAAACTGTAACATCAGGCGGCTCCCTAAAGGCCTATGACTCCCGCCTTTGCACTCGACATACAGCGCAGGTGGACCTCAGCTCCGCCCAGCCCACCCCGGGCCACTGCTTCCGGAGACTGACCCCAACGGGCCATCTCCAAGCCCCTCCAAGCGGGGCCTCCCGGGTCCCGGTGACGCAAAACTGTAAATAAGGAATGGGACACCAGCAATCAATGGCAGGTGGCGGCGCGGCCTCATAAGACAAAGCAGGGGGCCCCTCCCGTGGAGCCCTTCTTGGAACCGGTTGCCTGCCCACCGGCCCCAAAGGCTGGTGCCGCACCGCCACCCCCGCGTCGGCCCCCGGCCCTGGCCGCCGGAGACACCCCGCAGCACCCCAAGCGCCCGCCCAACCGCCGCCGCAGGAGCGCGCCGGGCGCCCAACTGCCGTCCCGGCCCAACCAATGCGGGCAGGGGAGGAGAGGTGCGCGCGGCCAGCGGAGCAGGCGAGCCACTCCAGGGTCGCAGGGAGGAGGCTGCGCGTGGGGAAGGCAGGGGCGAAGCGGCGCCGAGGCCATCGCGGAACGCAGCGCCAGGAGGGACTCCTTTAGGGGTTTTTGCCCCTTTCCCCTTAGAAGGTGCAGATGTTTGACCCCCCCCCCACCCCGAGTGAGGTGCCGCGTCCCAGCCCTGGCTGGACTGTACCATCGGGCGGTGCCGCCGGGATTTCTCCCCCCCACCACCACCACCATCAATCCCCCCCCACCCGGGTCCGCGGTCGGTTGGCCCCGGCCGGGCTCTGAGACGCGGAAAGAGCTTGGCGCCATTTTGGGTGGGACTAAGCAAAGACGAAACACCCTCCCAGTCGATGGGGTACTCTGGACGCTGGCTTATCCGGTTCCCTTAATCCTGTAGGTACTTACACGATGTTGGGTGAGGGGAGCTGGAAGATCAGCGGGTCCCCGGTCCTCTCTCCCTAGGGGTGATGGAAATCAATCCCCCCCCGCCACCTCCAGGTGGTTCTTCCCGCCGCAGAGTGGGAGCAGCATAAAAGGCGGGGCGTCATTACCATAATCTGCCTAGCAACCTGATCTCGGCGCTATGTGATTGGCTGACTCTGTAAACCCCATGCCTAGCCTAGAGACGAGTAGTGCTGGGGCGAACTGACAGGCCCAGATTTAAGACTCATGACGAAGATCCCGAGACGCTAATTCAGTCGGCAGAGAAACCAAAAGGAGATTCACACAATGGCCCAATGAGTGAAGGCCTCTTTATTTCGTGCTCTGCTGTTCCTTTAAAACCCAATCAAAGAGCGAGTCTCAAGCAGCGTTCGTCTGCGTTCATACTCTAAGCCAATCAAAAAAGCCGACTCCTAAGGTTCAGAGTCGACTGGTCTCTTAGCGTCCCGCGGGCTCCGGAACGGGTAAACGGCCGGCCTCCTGGTCCCAGGTGGAGAGGTTGGACTGCAGGTTGGGGTTCCAGCCAGCCTCCCCCATCCGAGAGGCCCAGTGTCCTGGTGCTCCGCGCGGAAGCCCACTTCCTGGCCTCGGGCTCTAGAGTCGCTGTGTGCGCGGGGGCCCAGCTCTCCTGGGGATGTCCACGTTTCCTTCCATTTCTGACCTGCCGACCCTGTTCAGCCCCTGCCAAAGCCTGGAGTGCCTAACTGCATCTTTCCCCTTTCATTCTGAAAAAGGAAATTGCTTTTCGGAAATGTGAAGTATTATTCAGCACTGGTCAACCAATGACTTAATTTTATTAACCTCAGGACTCCATATACTACCGTCCCTTAAAATTGCCGTCTCAAAGGGCCACCGAATGCGTAGAAATAAGCTCAAGCTTTGGAGCAAGAAACCCAGCTCTAATTACCCCTAATATGAATGGCAACTAGAGCTGGAGAGACCGGGAAACTTCCTACCTTCAGGAAGCGTCCTCATCTGTAACATCTACCTGGCTACGTTATTTTGAAGATTAAATGAGATTTACTCGTAAAATAGCACACTAGAACTTAAATTACGATAATACATCAAATTACTAAACTATGGCTAACCAAGAAAAAAAGTAGAAAATGATTTGGGTGGGGAAGGAGATCGTAAAATTCCCTCAATAATATACTCTTTCCTATTTTATTTTTTTTTTTTAAACTGGAAACAAAGTTGAAAGAATGGGAGAACATGATGTATTTAAAACGCCAGGATAGTTGACTACTTTGTAACCAACTTTGTAACTACACTGTGCCTTGTTCCTCCTCAGACTCCTGTGCAGGCAGCACTGGACTTGGAATAAAGGCTATCAGTAAGCACTTGGGGAATTTAATTGCAAAGAAGTGTGAATTGGTGCTTGATGAGGCAGAGTTTAGCATTCATAGTAAGAGATACTATTAGCTCTTCACTGAATCTGAAAGTCAGATGCCTTAGGGAAGAGTGTTGGTTAAAAGGCATTGTGATGTTCCCTTTTAGTGCAGGGGCAGATAATGCCAGAGGTCCGGCAGGTCCACTCTTCTACCCCCTTGGCCTCTAGAGAGAGCTTCCCCCATTCTGAGATTTGACATTATTACATTCTCTCTGATGAATTGGAACAGTCCCAGCTGAGGTCTGTGGACCAAAAATTACACCAAGGATGCCAGAAGGGAAACTTGCCGCAAGGAAATGAGGCTATTTGAACTGGCAGCCCAGCTCACCATCGTGGACTGGGGAATTGGTCTAAAACTTCAGAGTGCGCTAATACTACAGATAGGTCCCACCCCAGAGATTTATTTTATTCAGAAATTCTGCTGTGAAACACAGGAATCTGCATGTTATATAAAATTTTAAAATAATTTTTAAATGTACGCACAGTAAAATTCACCCCTTTCAGTGTACAAGTAATTATTGACTATGCACTATGTCCAGTCATTGTTCTAAACAATGAGGATAGAATGGGGACCCTTCCTCCAAAAAGTCCCTGCTCTTGCAGACCTTACATTCTAGTGGAGGCAACAGAAGAAAATAAATAAGATAATTCCAGGTGATGGTTGGTACTATGAAGAAAATAAAGCTAGAAAATGCAAAAGGGAAGGGAATGCTGGCAATTTGAACAGGGTGTCAAAGAAGTCCTTTCTAAGATACTAACATCTGAGCTAAGACTTGGATGATGGACATAAGCCACCCATGTTAAGATCTTGGAGAGCATCCCAGTCTGAGAGAAGTGCACATGGAAAAGCATGAAGGGAAAAAACCCTGGCGTGCGTGTATTAATTCCTTCTTCCATTGAATGATGAGGATATGCCAGGCACTGTCCTAGGTGCTTTGAGAAAACACAACACATTAAAAATCCCTGCCTTTAAGGATCTTTTCTCTCCAACACACTGAAAAACAGTGAGAAGTCCAGCATGGCTGGAACACAAGAAGAGGAATATGGGACTACCAGGAAACTTGGGGAAATAGGCAAGGATCAAACCCTACAAGGCTTTGAAGGCTATAGTATTACAGTTGTTCCTGTATTTCAAGTGCAATTTAAAGTAACTGGTGGTTTTTAGCAGGGGTATGACACCACTTTAAAAAAAAAACAAACTCTGGGTGCTCTATGTTTGGGGAGCGGATAAGAAACAGACAAGGTGGGTAGTAAGGGATCTGTTTGTCAAGCTCTGAGCAAGAAATAATGGCAATCTTGACTAAAATGGCGAGTAAAATAGTGTAAGTGGGGAGGAGTGTAGGAACAGATATATTTTGGAAGTAAATCCACAGAACTTGTAAATGGATGAGCTGCTGGGACGGAGGGTAGATTTCTAGAGATGACATCGGAGCGATAAAGTTGAGACTTGCGTGACTAAGTAACTGTTGAAGCCTTAACTGAGAAATGGCTGGATCAGTAAGAGTTCTATCATAGTCCTTTAAGTTTCAAATAGCTTTTAGAAATCCAGCTAGACATATGGGGCAGTTAGAACTCAAGGAGAGATCTGGGCTACTGTATAATTTTAGAATTCATCAGACAATAAATTGTACTTACATGGGATTACCTGAAGTCTAATTAGATAAGGTCATCGTGGGGATTAGGTGACAGAGATAGCATGTAGAGAAGACATGAAAGTCTAGGACGAAGTTCATGGAAACTGCTGAATTTAGAGGTGAGACACAGGAAAGAGCCAAAAAGAGACACTGAAGGCCAGTAAAACAGAAGAACAGAAGAGGATGGTGTCTCAGAAGCCAAGGGAAGAAAGAATGCCGTAGTCAGCTGCAGCTGATGTTGCTGAGGGTAAAGAACGATAAAGACAGATAGCCCGTGTCCTGGCCAAGTAGGTCAGGTGGTTGGAGCATTGTCTCGATGCGCCAAGGTTGTAGGTTGGATCCCTGGTTAGGGCACATACAAGAAGCAACAAATGAATGCATAAATAAGTGGAACAACAAACCTTTCTCTCTCTCTCTCTCTCTCACTCACTTCAATTTAAAAAAAAGATAACTTTTGGATCTGGAAAAACGAGGTGGAAGCAGCGTCAGGGGAGGGTTAGGAAACTTTGGAGTTACCGAAAGGAAGAGTGAGAGGTGAAGAATGTCAGGTGTTGCCAATAGTGTAGCAGATAAGCTAGGCCAATAGAAACAACTAGAATACTGCATATGCTGTTTTCAAAAGACGTTTTAAAAAACGCATAACAGAGTGAAAAATCTACAAAGGTTTAAAGAAAAGTCAGTGAGTAAACATGGAAAGTTCATCATTACAGAGGAAAGCACACTGATAAGAAAAAGGAATTCTGGAAAGAAAAAAAAATATTTGGCAGCAACTGTAACAATTCTTAAATTTTTTTCAGGCAAGAATCATCAATGGCCTTGACTGGTGTGGCTCAGTTGCTTAGGTGTCATCCTGCAAAGCGACAGGTTGCCTGTTCGACTCCTGGCCAGGGCACAGGCCTACTGGAAGTACATCAACGAGGCATGAAATTGGCCAAAGGGAAACCTGAAGAACAGAGCCCAGAAGTACCAGAGCCACTGAGGGCAGGGGCTGGGGAGCAAGTCTAGCACAGCCCTGCTCATTTCACAACCTTCCGGTTCTTCATGGCGAAAATTTGAATCCAGATGGTCTGACTGATCTGCTGAACTACCAGAGGATGGTGTGACCGATTTTCTTTAAGGACAGTTTAGAATTGGGAAAATGTTAACAAATTGGGCAGTTTGGATCTGTCACCTGTCATCATAACTGGCTTCTGTTCTTCACCCACACACCGGGACTAGAGGCAAATGGGACTGAAGTTACAGTGACCTCTTCGTTTACTCCGACCATCATTTACTTGGAGTAGAGGCATTGTTTTTAGGAAAAATATGTCATGTAGGTTGTCTGAAAGTAAAATGCATTTTAAACTAATAAGTGACTTTCGAAAGAACTTGCCATTATGGGGCATCTGCTTCTGTGTGTGGCCCAGACCCACAGAGATCTTAAGTCACAAAACTGGATATGACTTTCAGTTCAAACAGCTGGAGTTGTGGATGTTGGAGAAAGAATTGTAAAGGAGGTGCCGTCCGGAAGAAGCCTGGGGAGTTAATAAGAAGAGAGAGAAGCACCATGAAGACTTTCAATCGAGTTGTATCTTTCTCCATGAAATACAGTCAAGGAAAAAGACAGAAAATATATGAAATTGAAAAGTATTTTTGCCTGGCTGGTATAGCTCAGTGGATTGAGCGCGGACTGGGAACCAAGCAGTTGCAGTTCGATTCCCAGTTGGGGCACATGCCTGGGTTGCAGGCCGGGTCCCCAGTGAGGGCCATGTGAGAGGCAACCACACATTGCTGTTTCTCTCCCTCTCTTTCTCCTTCCCCTCTCTCTAAAAATAAATAAATAAAATCTTAAAAAAACAAAGAAAAGTATTTTCCATCAAACATTGTTACTTTAAGAAAACACCCTTGTGGCCCTGGCTGGGTAGCTCAGTTGGCTAGAGCATCATCCTGACATGCCAAGGTTGCAAGTTCAATCCCCAATGGGACACATGGAAGAACAGACCACTGAATGCATACATAAGTGGAACAACAAAAATTGATGGCTCTGTCTCTCTGTCTCTCTCTCTCTCCTCCCTCTCTCCCTTTCTCTCTCTCAAATTAATAAATTGAAGAATTTAAGAAAAAGAAAACATCTTTATGAATATGATTCAGTTTGAAAATTTTAAACCATAATTTAAATTTCATTATGAGGGAAGAAGTGCAAACAAGAATTATTATTATTTCTTAGTCACAGAGAACATTTTAATTTGACCCCAAAGGCAGGAGAAGTAAAGACAAAAATAAATGAGTGGGACTATATCAAAATGAAAAGCTTCTGCACAGCAGAAGAAACCATCAACAGAACAAAAAGACAACCAATCTAATGGGAGAAGATATTTGTAAACAACAGCTCTAAAAAGGGGTTAACATCCAAAATATGTATAGAACTTATACAACTCAACACCAAACAAACAATCCAATTAAAAAAATGGATTTTAGTTTTTTAAAATCCCTGGCAGGGTGGTTCAGTTTGTTGAAACATACACCAAAAAGTTGTGGGTTCTATTCCTGGTCAGGGCACATACCTAGGTTGAAGGTTCCACCCCCAATCGGGGTGCAAATGGAAAGCCCCCAAACGATGTTGCTCTGCAAGCAAGAATTATTATGGCTATCGTGCGTATGCTGTGGTTCCTTTCATTTGTAGAATCTTATTTAAGAGTAATCATTGTGCCCCAGCCAGGTAGCTTAGTTGGTTACAGTGTCTGCCCTATGTGCCAAAGTTCAAGGCCAAGGTTGCCAGTTTGATCTCTGGCAGGGTACATATGAGAAGCAACCAATGAGTGCATAGATGGGTGGAGCAACAAATCAATGCCCCCCCCACCCACCTTTCCCTCCTCTCTAAAAGTCAATACATAAAAGAGAAAGAAGAGTAATCATCGTGAGAAAAGTTTTCTCTTAGAAATACAGTGGCAACATAGACCTGCAAATTATATGAAAGAGAAACTATGGCATGTCAGGACATTAGAAAGCCCCAGCCAAATCAAATCTCCTTACACATTAAAAAAGTCATACTGGAGAAAAACTTATGAATATAATGAACACGGACAAACCTTTAACCTGAAGCCATACCTCAGAGAGCATGAGAAAATGCATATGGAGAGCGTGCATTCATGCGAATGCTGAATATAGTCAAGTGTTTTCTCTCTCTCTTCCCTCCCCAAGTGTGCACTTTTTTTTTAAATTTTAGAGAGAGAGGAAGGGAGGGAGAAAGAGAGGGAGAGAAACATCAGTGTGTGGTTGCCTCTCACATGGCCCACACCAGGAACCTGGCCTGGGACCCAGGCATGTGCCCTGACTGGGAATCGAACTGGTGACACTTTGGTTCACAGCCTGCACTCAATCCACTGAGCTACACCAGCCAGGGCTCTTTTATTTTATTTTTTTTAAGTTTTAAAAATATTTATTTTTAGAGCAAGGGAAAGGGAGGAAGAAAGATTGATCAGTTTCCTCCAGTACTCACCCCACCCAGGACTGGCCAGCAACCCAGGCATGTGCCCTGACCAGGAATCGAACCAGTGACCGTTTGTTTTGCTGAACAATAGCCAACCAACGGAGCCACACCGGTCAGGGCCCAAGTGTTCTCCTGAATTTCATCCCTCACTCTCCTTTTAAGAATGCATATAGATTAGAAATCATGTGAACGTGCTAAATGTGGAAAAGCCTTCAGCTGTAATAGACGAACTTCATACTCATCATTCTAAGAAAAACTTATGAATGTGGGAAACTTTCTATTCAAACGTCAAGACTCAGTAGACACCATGGAAGACATGCCGGAGAGAAACCCTGTGCATATAGAGACTGTGGAAAGCCTTCAGTAACACATCAGATCTCACAGATCATGAGAAAATTCATCCTGGAAAGAAACTTCCGAATGAAATCAATGTGAAATCGTCTTTAGCGAGAAGCAAGACCTCACTGAAGACAAAAATGTTCATATTGGAGTGGGAAGGGCAGACTCTAGGAACATAATGAATGTAGAAAATCTTCAGCCAAAAGGAAAAAACCTCATTATTCATCCGACAGTCCATACAAGAGTGAAACCTTGTGGCTGTAGTAAGTACGAGAAAGCTTTTATTCAGAAGCCAAGCCTCATTAGACACCGGGGAAGCCATACTGAGCTAAAACCCTATGCATGTAAGGAAGGTGAGAAAGCATTCGGCAGCAAATGGAAATTCGTACTTGAGAGATACCCTATAAATACAACGAATGGGCAAAACTCTCCGGGCAGAAGCTATCCTTCATTCAGTGTTACAACGTTTACATAGGAGAGACAGTCTATGAACATACTCAGGGTAGGAAAGCCTGCTCTTGAATCACACTGCTTCTTGCACACACAAGAACCCACGCAGGTAATAAACACAAATGCACAGCGTGTGGAAAAGCCTGGTCTCAGTGTTCAAACACTGCTCTGTGAGAACTGACACTGGATGGCGTGTCCATTAACAGACAAGGAGGTAAAGACATCATGTTGTATCCATACAACGGAGCGATAAAAGGAAATAAACTATCAGTACATGCAACAACATAAATTAATCTCAAAATAATTATGCTGAGTAAAAGAAGCCAGACCAAAAGAAAACAAAAAAAAAAAACAAAAAAAATCCCAGCACCCACTTTATAATTGCATTTATGTAAAATTCTAGGAAATGCAAACTAATCAGTAGTACTAGGAAGCAGATCAGTGATTGCCTGGGTGGGTGGGTGTGGGGAGAAATGACAAAGGTCAAACACAAAACTTTTGAAAATGATGACTGTGCCCTCTTTGTGATTGTGGTGACAGATTCAGGGGTGTGCACACACGGGTATTTCAAAGCTCATTAAGTTGCTCACTTTAAACACGTGCTGTTTAATGGGTATCAGTTATGCCTCAATGAAGCTGTTAATATTGTTTGTAGGATTTCTGACAATTGTAAATCAAGAAAGTTTTTAAGAATTTGAAAAGGAGAATTTAGTCTCCATTTGTTTGTAATATAATTAAGATTAACCAAAGTCTCTTGAGTTTTTTTAAGATAAACATAATATAAACAAAAATACTGAAGACTAAAATATAACAGAGAACAATAAAGTCTTCTAAAACAATCTAGGATACGCTGTGTACCATCTCTTCTAGAGATATTGGTGAACTCGTTCACCATGATTTGAAACCAAGAAGCTCTAATGGAAAAAAAAAGCTATAATGGAAACAATAGGTATATTTTAATACATGTAAATAAAAACTAAAGATATATAGACTATAACGAAAGTCCATCAACAATTCATTAACATTTCTGCTATACAGAGAACTAAAAGTAATTTCCTACAAAGTTCTAAAAAGAAGCAAACAACCCAATGGTAAAATAGACAAAGGGTATTAATAAAATGACAGGGGAGAGCAAATCCAAATGCCCAAAAGCAAACCAAAGCCCTGACAGGTGTGGCTCAGTGGGTTGGGCACTGCTCCACAAAGCAAAAGGTCACCAGTTCGATTCCCAGTCAGGGCATATGCCTGGGCTGTGGGTTTGTTCCCCAGTCAGGGTGTGTAGGAGATGCAAGTGATAGATGTTTCTCTCTCACATAGATGTTATTCTCCTTCCCTTTCTCCCTCCCTTCCCCTCTCTCTAAAATAAGTAAATACAATCTAAAAATATTTTAAAAACCACATTAAAAGATTCTCAAACTTTAAGCATCAAGCAAATAGAAATTAAAGTAATTATTAGATAGTACTTTATATTCATCAGAAAAGTTTTTTAAAAAGTAGCACCTATTGTTGGAGTACTTTCATATAATGCTAGTGGCATTATGAATTGTTGCAGTCTTTTTGGAAGGCAAGGTAGTAATGTCAATTAAAATTAAGTATGGACACATACATACATATAAATATGGATACATATGTATCCACATTTTAGGAGACACATAGTTGTTTAGCTAAGCAGTCTCCATTCTGGGATTCTATCTAAAAGGAAAAAAAGCATCAATATCAGGTGTTTAATGTAGCATTTTTCATGATGGCATAAAACTGACGATAATCAAAACATAAGGGTACATCCACACCATAGAACAATGTGCAGCGATTACAGAAAAAGAACCATAGCTGCATCAGTGGGCTATTTTCAAGAAATATTGTTGTATAAAGAAGGCAAAATGAAAAAAAAAAGTGTGTTGTATCCGTCAGGACCCAAATACAGAAACAGAATCAGTAGGGGCGTCCATCAGGGGATTTATTGCGGGAGCTGCCTCACGGGATTGTGGAGGCTGGCGAGGCACACGCAAAATTCACAGAGCAGACGGTCAGGAAGGGTAGGCTTGAAATCTCTGGCTCAGGCTGCAGCTCCAGTTCACAGGCAGAATTTCCTTTTTCCTGAAGTACTAGTTCTGCTCTCAAGGCCTTCCACACGATTGGATAAGACCACACCCCCTTAGATTATCTAGGATATTACTTAAAGTCACTGATTACGGATTTTAACCATCGGTGCCACCTTCACAACAACGCCTACATTTGTGTAAAACACATCAACACATGTCACTGACCATCACATGTGTGATATTTCATTTCTGAAAAACAAAAGAGAAAATCCCTGTACATGTATGTGTGTATATGAATATATGTTACGCAATGATCTGTATATTTGTTAGTATAGGTATAGCACATATGAGTGGTGCATAGAGTGGAGCATGGAGAGAAAAATATCCAACAGTTACCAGGCTGCGCGGGTCAGGCAACATAGTGGGAAGGGCAGCGGAAGGGGAGGACAGCGCCAAGCAAAAAAAGAAGAAAAAAAAAAGACCGCAATATAAAAACATAAAATCCAGAATATATACCTATTATCATACTTGTGGATTTATATTAAAACTACCTATGTGAATATAAAGATATTTCAGAACTAAAATGTATAAATATTTAACAAGTGTTTGATGGATAAAAGAGTATTCATTGCTTGTAATTTTCTAAAACATCATGGCAAGAGAAAACCACAGGCCCCAAATGGTGTCGCTCGTGCTAAAAGCCCAGGATACCAAATGTAGGTTTAATGTCTGATCTAACTGCAGTTTCAACCCCTCCCAGAAGCATAAGCTCAATCGACCCGTCTGGGGTTCTGTGGTCAAGCACCGGGAAGGTGATCTCCCAGATGGGCCTCTCCATCCCTCATAGAAAGAAAAGGTAATTGGCGGATAAAAACCACGCGGTTCTATTCCCCCAAGGAAAAGACGTCCAGGGCCCCTGACAATCCTTTCTTCCTATAAAAACCCATCCATTTTGTACAACCTTTCAGAGCTCCCGTCTAGTTGCTGGTTGGGGTACTGCCCAATTCATGAATCACTTAAAAAACCCAATTAGATCTTCCAATTGACTTAGTTGAATTTTGTTTTTGAACAATCACAATCCAAAAGAAGTGGACATGTTCTTGTTAAATATCTCTTTTAAAACACCAACAATATCGGTATTAGTTTTCTAGGAATGGATAGCTTAAAAGAGAGGAGGCTGGAAATTTGAAATCAAGCTATTGGCAGGGCCATGTCCCTTCTGAAAGCTCCAGGGAAGAATCCTTTCTTTCCTCTTACTGACTTCTGGTAGTATTACCGCCTGGCACTAGGACGGCCAACCACTGAACACAGAGAATTGTGCTGGAGAAAGACTGGCTATTTTATGAAGAACATGCCACGAAGGAGAAGAGGAAGCTAATGCTCAAAAGCCAGACCTCCCCAATCCAGGATTTGAGTTGGGTTTTCAGGGTTTAAGGGGGAACAGATTTGCAGAAGTGTTGGTGAGGCAAGGTTTAACTGGAGCTTTTTATGAATGGTAAGGGGCATTAGCCCTGAATCTTCCTGAGCAACAGACCCTTCACTTTTGAAAGGCTTCCAGTGTTCAAGTTCCAGTGATGTCCCAGTGTTACTTGCCTGTGGTTCTTGATTTTCCCAAGATAGAAATTGAGAGGAAACCCTAGAGGGCATTTTATTAAGCTTATGCTTGAGCAGAAAGGGAGGCAGCATGGAGGAAAGAAAGACCCTCTGAACTGGCTTAGGGCGTGGCCCCGCTTGGATGCTTTTATAAACCGGAGACAAAGCCGACTTGTGCAAAAAGGTGGGCTTGTGAAGGGTTCTGGGAAGGGAATTTTCCAAGTCAGAGTCAGGGTTACTTCCTCCTTCTCTCAGGTTGCTTGACGGCTGTTTTGCCCGTAGCGGGAAGATGGCCCTGTTGCTCCTTACGGTCATCCCAGGCAAGTTGTGTAGCAGCCAAACCTTGATAAACTGAGCATGAAAAACAGTGGTTTCCACACCTCTTGGCCACCTGGTCTTAACTTGCCTTCCTGGCCATCCAGTACTGTTTCAGTGCCAGCCCGAGTCCCTACACTGTCTCACCAGTCCTTCGGTTCCATGGGTGGGGGTGGGGGTGCCGGGTATGAGACTTTTGTTCCAGGAGCAGCTAAAGGTCAAAGTTCTCTCCTTTGCATATGCTTCCAACGCAGGACTTTCAGCTTTAGTCTGTTGTCTCTGAAAAACAGCTCAGTGTCTTGTTTCACAGGATAGGACCAGTTTGATCTGGTTCTGCGGTCACGCTGGTGGCGTGTACAACCCTCGGCCTCCCTTGGCTTCTGTGCCATCGCTCCAGTTTCTGCCGTCAACTTCCTCCACGTGGCATCGTTTCTGTGTGTGTGTGTGTGTGTGTGTGTGTGTGAGAGAGAGAGAGAGAGAGAGAGACTTCAAGTCTCCCTCCTTCGAAGGACAACAGTCACTGGGCTTAAGGCCCACCATAACCCAATAGGACCTCACCTTAACTCGATTGCACCTGCTAAGACCCTATTCCCAAATGAGGGCACATTCATAAGTGCCAAAGGTTATGATTTTAGCAGTTTTTTGAGAGGAACACAATGAAACCCACTACAGTATCCAACTTAAAATCAGATGAAGCATTTCTATAAAAAGGAGTTAACAACTATTCCACATTTATTGCAATTGTTTAATACTGCCCTGGAAGCATGAAGCAACGCGATAAAACATAAAATCCTCAGTCTCAGTGCATGTGATCCCCGGCCCAATACTTCTCTCTCTCCCTCTTTATTTATTTATTTTTTAAGAGGGGAAGGGAAGGAAAAGGGAGGGAGAAAGAGGGAGAGAAACATGTATGGTTGCATCTCACACACCCGCTACTGGGGATCTGCCCGGCAACGCAGCTGTGGGCCCTAGACTGGGCAATCGAACCGGCGACCCTTCAGTTTGCAGGCCAGCACTCAATCCACTGAGCCATACCAGCCAGGGCCAATGCTTCTCTCTTGCATCGAAGTTTCTCTCCCTTCCTCTCTCTCTAAAAGCAATTAAAAAATGTCCTTAGGTGAGGATAAAAAAACAAAACAACTTTAGTGAAGTAGGCTAAGAAAATGTGAATGGCCCATTTTCAAAGAGATAGCTTCCAGAAAACATTAAAGAAAATACTTTCTAAGAATGTTCACTAGTGAAACATTCAGAGATTTGGCGGGGGAGGGGGGGTTTACCTAAAACTTAATATTTGGGTCCTCCCACCACTCTTGTTGCAGGTCCAAGCAGCCTGGGTGTTGGGAGAAGTGGCCAGGCAGCCCATGTTCGGGGAAGGCTCTAGGCAAGTCGCAGCCCGCAGCCCCACTGCCCGCCAACCCGGCAGCTCCATAGGAGACTGGTGAGGTTGTCAGCTAAACCTGCGTCTGCAAATGTGAAAACGAAGCCAAACAAAGCGTCCGGAAAGGATAAATCCACAGACAAAAAAAAAAAAAGTGCAAACAGAAGGGAAAAGGGGGAGCAAAGGGAAAAGAGGCCCAAGTAACCAACCGTGAACCTAAAGCTCAATCCACGGAAACGAGGCGAGGCCAGCCTCGAATGCGGCAGGAGAAAAAGGAGCCGAGTCTCGTGACTACCGTATGGCATGGCTGCGCAGTGGTCCCTGTCTCTTGTAAAGGCGAGTGTCTTAGTCGTTCCAGAAGGAGGGAATTCCACCGTATCCCACTTTTTGGTGTGCAAATGCTTTTTTTAGAGAGGTGAAATCATTCGCTGCTTGTTTATTATTTGGTACAACCAGAAAATAGTGGGCTATTGAATACGGGAGGCTTTGATTGCCTTGGGAGTCCGTTTACCACTCCGCAGACGTGGTCGTGGTTATGTTCTATGATACAACGCACACTAAATGGCTGTTTGGAGTCAGTTGTGCGTTTAGTGCCCTGACCATTTTACTACCCTTGATCTTAGCCAGAAGGCCGGGAAGCGATGCCCTGACCATTTTAAATTACTTTTTAAAACTTTTTTAAAAGATTGTATGTATTGCCCTGGCTGGTATAGCTCAGTGGATTGAGCGCGGGCTGGGAACCAAAGGGTTGCCAGTTCGATTCCCAGTCGGGGCACATGCCTGGGTTGCGGGCCGGGTCCCCAATGGGGGCCATGTGAGAGGCAACCATACATTGCTGTTTCTCCCCCTCTCTTTCTCCCTCCCTTCCCTTCTCTCTAAAAATAAATAAATAAAATCTTAAAAAAGAGATTGTATGTATTTATTTTTAGAGAGAGGAGAAAGGAGGAAGCGGGAGAGAAATATAGATCGTTTTGCCTCTCACACCTCCCCAACTGGGACCAGACCCGCAACCCAGGCATGTGCCCTGATCAGGAATCAAACCGGTGAACGTTTGGTTTGCAAGCCCGCACTCACAGAGCCACAACATCCAGGGTTGAAATTACTTCCATTCTCTTGTTTTTGGTAGAATCGTTTCCTAAAGAAAACGACTCTTTGAGCTTGGCTCTCTCCGTCATAATTTTGCACACTCTGTAACATCTTTGGTGCGGCACTCCAATTTTCCTAGTAACTTTGTTACTACGTTGTAAAAGATCGAAAATTTGATTACGTAGTATATAGGACATCGAACTGTGAATTAGTAGGACTTTGATGTAAAAACCTATCAACATTTGAAGACATTGGCACTTGATATGCTATTAAGGAAAATTAGCCTCCACATTTCAAGCTGGAAATGAAACCGGAAAAGTCGGCATTCCAGCTGCCTCTCACTACCAGAACCATTAAGTAGGGACAAGGAGTGAGTCTTTATGGGCACTTTCTTCAGATGGCCAGCAATCTGAGAAGGCAGCCGGTGGGTTACATGCCCTAAGAGACAGTCTTAACATTTGATCTCAAACCGACCTTTTTTATAAGGAGAAGAAAAGTGTAGGTAAGGGATTTGGAATTCAGGAAAAAAAGTAGGCAAGGGGTTTGGAATTCATGGAAAAGGTTAATCAGATAAGAGCTGCAGTCAGGCAATTTTTCTAGCATCCTTTCCTCTGCCGGCCCGTGATTCTTGAGCCGCATCCTGGGCATGAGAATTTATCTCCCTGGGGCACCATGGCTTAGATACCATCCTGATGGCTTGCAGGCCTCCTGGGGCACAAAGGTGGAATTGCTTGTGGGTCTCGTGGAGTCAAGTGGGGTCCGGTCTCACATCCCAGCTCCTGAAACGTTAATGACTAAGCTTATTAACTATAACTTAAAGCTAAATATTTTTCAGCGCTTGAGTTGCCCCATCAGAAATTCACTGGAATAACTGTTTAGAAAAGAATCATAACTACATGACTTTTCTGGGTTTTGGTACGTATGCTAAGAAATTGTGTACAAATTGAAATGTCTGTGGACTTATCCTGAAAACAATCAATAAAATCTCAATTTTCAAGGAAAATAACCCTTAATTTATTTTTAAACCCTTAATTTAAAAAAAAATCAATGAAGGGGACATTCTATTTTGAGTTAAACCCCTCTATTTGTATCCTGTTCTACAGCTTGCTGACCAGGCCTTTCATATGGGTGACCCCATTCGATCTAAATGAGATTACAAATATAATGGCAGACCAAACAGTAAACCGGAGAAGTCTTCTGCAAAATGGGAAAAAGGAAACAGAAAACTATTTAGAAAACAGAATCCTAAACCAAATATGGCAAAGATTACGATGCACAGAAACATCGTTCTGAATATTTATGGGTAATCCATGAATAATCCTCAGAAATAGATATTGCTGGTGCAAATCAGCTGAAAAGACTTTAGATGGATTTCCCCAGCACATGTGGCCGTCAGGAAGAGTAAAATACACTGCTATTGGCACCAGGGCCGCGGATGCATGATTTTAAAGACTGAGAGGAAACGATGTGCCATTGTTACAGAAATACGCCCCTGTCGGTGAGGATCACATTTCTCTGGTTGTCAAAAGTAGGAGACTGAGAAATGAGGGGAAAACTCCGTCATACTCCAAGTATCTGCCATGGTACCTCGTGTTTGGATTTTAAGTCGTTTGATTCTTTTACTCCTTCTCCGCAAACATTGACAAGAGACACGTGTTGCACAGGTTTAAATTCAAGTAGGGCATTTTTAAGTGTTTTGTTTTTTTTTTTTTTTATTTACTCTGCTCCTATCGTCTAGGATGTAAATATTCTCTTAAGGTCATTTCCTTATCATGTTAAAATAATCAGCAGAGAGCTTGAAAATTAAGCAGGAAATTTCCCCTTCCTGGCTTCTTTTCAAATTCTAGCCTGGCATCCAATTTCTTTTCATTTTAGTCAAGACAAATTTTTTTTTAAAAATGTAATATATTTATTGATTCTAGATAGAGAGGAAAGGAGAGAGGGCAGGGGGGTGGAGAGAGAGAGAGAGAGAAACATCAATTGGTTGCAGACCATAAGCTCCCCTACCAGGACCAAACTGCGAATTATGTATGCGCCCCGCCTGGGTACCCAACCGACGACGTTTTGGTGTATGGGACGACACTCCAACCAACTGAGTCACACTGACCAGAGCAAAAAATCACAATTTTTAAGTTACATTTTTTTCCTCACGAGGAAGAAACATTAATTGCCAATACCTACAAGTGCAATTATTGCTGATGACTAGGTTCCTAGAAAAAAATAACAACTTTTTAGTTTGCTTGTTTGTTTCTTCACACAAAAGTAACCTACATAGGCAAACATCTCAATGATTCAAGTTGTGTTCGTACCCTACTCATTCAATCTTTTCATACATGAACTGTTAATAAGTGTTCCCCCAGGTTAGAGAAGAAAATTAAAATCCTAGCTTTTACCTTGAGACTATGAATTCCTCTAAACTTTTTATGCAAAATGCCA
>PVJI01005916.1:0-91740 GCA_004026765.1 Micronycteris hirsuta
GACTCCCGGTTTACTCTTCTGAGCTCGTCCCCAGGACTGGAAATGACTGGAAGCAAGAACAGAACTAACCACTCCCTACAGCCACAGGCAGAAGATAACATCAGAGCAAACTGCAGCCCCCAGTCACAAGGCCCCAGCAGCCCGGGGCTGCACAACAGCAACCCCACCCGGTTTTCATCCAATTACAATCCAATAGAAGTCCAGAGCCCCCACCCCTCAAGGCAGTTCATCTCTCCACACCCTGCTCCTCTCCTTTCTTAGAGAGGGAATAAAAACTTTATTCTCTACACTTTCTTCTTTTTTGTGAATTCTTTCACCAACCACCCTACCACTTTTTATCTATAAATTTATATCCTCAGAATATTTTCATAAGCAGAGTAGTATACCTCAAAGTATTAGACATATGTAAATACTAATCCAGGAATAAAATTAAGTATATAGAAATAGAATATTATATACTCTAGATAAGGTAATTAAAGTTATAAAATAAAAAATAGTTAAGCCATGGACAGGTAAATCAATTGGTTAGAGTGTCATCTCAATATGCCAAGGTTGCAGGTTCAATCTCCAGTCAGGGCATATACAAGATTCAACCAATGAATGCATAAATAAATGGAAAATGATGTTTCTCTCCCCCTTCCTCTCTCTCTCTAAAACCAATAAATTTTTCAAAGTTTAACACAGTAGAATGACTGTAAATTAAAATTAGGTGAAAGATAAAATAATATTGCATTGTAAAACTTTTTATTTAATACTTTGGAAATTGTGATTACAAAAGAGGCTCTTCTCCAAAAATAAAAAAAGAGAGAGAGAAAAAAAATAAGAAATACCCAGCTGGTGTAGCTCAGTGGATTGAACGCAGGCTGCGAACCAAGGAGTCACCAGGTGGACTCCCAGTTGGGGCACATGCCTGGGTTGCAGGCCAGGTCCCCAGTATGGGGTGTTGGAGAAGCAACCACACATTGATATTTCTCTCCCTCCCTTTATCCTTCTCTTCTCCTCTCTCTAAAAATAAATAAATAAAATTCTTAAAAAAAAAAAAAAAAAAGAAACAGTTTCTTCAATGGCAAATTAAATAAATGTTTGTAAGCAATTTCTTTTCTGGATAATAGATTTTTTAAAAATCTTTTTCATCTCCAAAGGCAAGGATAATAAAATATTAATGCTTAAATCTCTAAATTGTCCATCTTATGTGTAAGACTACCCTTAATGTGTGGGTCTAGAGCAATGATAAACAAATTTGCAGTTGATAAGGCCATGTTTATTGCCTTGGGTAACAATGTTTTGTTAAGTCTTGAAATCTTAGATAACAAATTCTTAAAAGTATTCTTGTTTAAGCACCCAGAAGACAATAGAAAAGATGTTGCTCATGACCTTTACTCTTAGGATTAACCTCTTTGACCTTTTCAGATTTAGGATCTCTAAATTTTTTTACTATTTCAAAAATAGCGTCAGGCCCTGGCTGGGTAGCTCAGTTGGTTAGAGCGTCCCTATGCGCCAATATTGCAGTTCAATCTCTAGTCAGGGCACATACAAGAAGAAACCAATGAATACATAAATAAGTGGAAAAACATATCAATGGTTTTTTGCCTCTCTCTCTCTCTTCCTCTGTCTCCCTCTAAAATCAATTAAAAATATAAATTTTTTTAAAAATTTTGTTTTAAGCCCTGGCTGGTGTAGCTCAGTGGATTGAGCGCGGGCTGGGAACCAGAGGGTCCCGGTTCAATTCCCCATCAGGGCACACGCCTGGGTTGCGGGCCAGGTCCCCGTGAGGGCCATGTGAGAGGCAACCGTACATTGCTGTTTCTCTCCCTCTCTGTCTCCCTCCCTTCTCCTCTCTCTCTAAAAATAAATAAAAATAAAATCTAAAAAAAAAAAAAAAATTTTGTTTTAAGTGGCAAAACAAGTTTAAAGGGCGAGGTAGGGAAAAGACAAAAACGAAAACAATCTTGAAAACAAATGTACCATTTTTTCTGAATACTTGTGACTTACATATAAGAGTAAAATAAACATGCCCAAGTAGCAACAAAGTCCACTTCTTCTCATTGATTTCTTATTCTCTTGAGGTTCATATGCACGCCGAGGTATTTTAGAGCTAGTGACATGGAGCTTAACACTTTACATCAAGCTGTATATCTTACCCAATTGTACCCAAAGTCATAAGTTCAATATTGGTATTTTTTCCAACCTGGAATTTATCCACATCCTAGCAAAATCTTTATAGTACACAACTTCACTCATTAGTAAACTTCTGTTGGCCAAATAAAAAATAAAAGCTATAATAATATATCCCATGGTATTCTGAGTCATATTGTATATAATAGGTTACCAAAGAGTAGCAAACCACAGGTGCTGGACGAATGACCCTGTCTCCAGGAAAGGTAACCACCATAAGAGCTCCTATCTATTCTCTCATATTAGTCTCATGTGGTCCATAGCATTTGGCTTCTTAAAAGGTCAGCCTAGCCCTGAGCAGTGTGGCTTAGTTGGTTCGGTATCATCCTGCAAAGTGAAAGGTCACTGGTCACCAGTTCGATTCCCAGTCAGGGCATATGCCTCAGTTGCAGGTTTGGTAGCCAGTCAGGGCACATACAAGAGGCAACCAATCACTGTTTCTTTCTGACATTGACGGCCCTCTCCTTCTCCCTCCCTTCCCCTCTCTCTAAAATATAAATAAATATAAAATATTTTTTTAAAAAGTCAGCCTAGCCTGGCTGGTGTAGGTCAGTGGATTGAGTGCGGGCTGGGAACCAGAGGGTCCCGGTTCGATTCCCAGTCAGGGCACATGCCTGGGTTGCGGGTCAGCTCCCCATGAGGGCCATGTGAGGAGCAACCATACATTGCTGTTTCTCTCCCTCTCTGTCTCCCTCCCTTTCCCTCTCTCTAAAAATAAATAAATAAAATCTTTAAAAAAAAAAAGTCAGCCTAAAGCCCTGGCTGGTGTAGCTCAGTGGATTGAGTGCAAGATGCAAACCAAAGGGTCGCTGGTTCGGTTTCCAGTCAGGGCACATGCCTGGGTAGCATACCAGGTCCCCAATGAGGGTCAGTGATAGGCAACCATACATTACTGTTTCTCCCCCTCTCTTTCTCCCTCCCTTCTCCTCTCTATAAAAATAAATTTAAAAATCTTAAAAAAAAAAAAAAAGTCAGCCTAGAGTGGTATTTGACCTTTGTTGTTAGAGAACACCTAAATTGTCTTCTTGAAAGGAGATTTTACTTGCATGGTAGCATTACACACCCCAGAGGTGTTGTTAAATGGTCCTTTAACCCATTTAAACCAAACTCATCATGTTTCTGTACCATTACGATTTTCCAATAAGATCTCAGACCAATATTTTCTCTAAAATGTTTCTGACGTAACAGGATATAAGATGTATTAGTTCCCTATTGCTACTGGGAACTTGTGGTAACAAATTACCACAAAATTGGTGTTTTATTACCTTACAGCTTTGGAGATCAGAAGTCTAAAATGGTTCTCACTGGCCTGAAATCAAGGCACCAGATAGGCAGTGTTCCCTCTGGAGCTTCTAGAGGAGAATCTGTTTCCTTGCCTTTTCCAACTTTTAAAAGTTGTCTTCGTTCCTTGGCTTCTGGTGCCCGTCGCTTTGCCTTTCTCTTTCTGCTTCTGTTGTCACATATTCTTTTCTCTCTGACCCTCCAGCCTTCCTCTTAGAAGGAGCTTTGTGATTACCTTGGTCCCACCTGGGCTCTTAAATCTATTGATAGGCCCTGGACGGGTAGTCAGTTTGTTAAAGTTTTGTCCCAATACACCAAGATCACAGGTTCGATCCCTGGTCCTAGCACATATAAGAACCAACAGTGAATTCACAAATAAGTGGAATAACAAATTGACGTTTCTCTCTCTCCCTCTCTGTCTCTATAAAATCAATAAAGAAAATTTTTTTAAAAGTCTTTTGACATTAAACATCCAAAACTGTAGACAATTTTAATAAAGAGGATGTGCCTGGAAGCAAGATCTCAATGGACTGAAGAAAATGCTACTGAGAATGGTAGTTTGCAGCCTCTTTTATGCATTTGGAATTAAGAAGGGAATGTAAGGAAGTTACATGAAGGTTGTAGAAAGCAAGGCAGGGACTCGATTAAGAATAGTGAACAAGATTATGCGCTCTCTTAAGGGTGGTTACTTTGAAAAAGAAACATTTCAAAAGCATGTTAACCTAGATGCCAGAAACAACGTGCAGGGCTTGCTTAAGGCAAAGATAAACCTCTTACTAAAGAAGTTATGTGCCTGGGGTGTGACTACCCTTAATCATGACCTGTCCAGTTAGGAATTTACGATCAGATCATCCTGCGAGGTTACTTTCCCTGAAACCACTTTTTCATCCACAAATCTGCAAACTCTCATTTGCCATGTAAAATAACAGCCGTAGGTTCGAGGGATGACTATGTGGACATCTTTGGAGGACCATTATTCAGCCTACCACATATGACTTCTGAAAAACTTATGTTCTGCAAAATCACACGTGGACACACATGCAGTCATGGGGAATGTATGCTAACAGGCAAAAAGCAGTCAAAATCTGTGCAGCTGCACCCGACAGGATTCATGAGGCATGAGGCATGCTCATTGCTACCAAGATGTCATTTTTTAGGCCCTTCCAACTGAAAGAGCAAAAAATGTGTGTTCATACTAATACATGTATATATACATAATTTTTTAAATGTTTACTGTTTAGTCCCTTTATACCCTCCTCCCCATCCCACCCATGCAATCACCACACTACATAATTTTTTTAAATTGGGCTACTGTATCTTTGCCATGTTTAATGCACACATTTTTCCCAAATTCTTGAGGGAAAAATAAGGATGAGTATTATACATAGGTATAAGGATTACACACCAAGAGTATAATAATACTATGTACAATGTGCACAACACCGTGAGTGCACATCATACATGACACAATATGGTACTATGTATCTTTTTATTCCTGACTTGTGTGCATAGGAGGCTTTTTAGGGGGAGTTGGGTGGGTGGGGAGTAGATCAGAGGAAACACAAAGCTTGGTTCCTGGTCTCGTTTCTGAAAAACGGGCTGGGGCAGAATGTCCAATGAACAGTTTGTGCAGAGGCACATGGCACAGCTCTGAACAACAGCCAGGTTTTCGGAGCTGACTGAGAGTCCTCACGAACTAATGTGCTCAGTTATTATGCAATACATTATACCTCCAAGTAGTACTTGACATTAGAATTCTACACTTGCATTCCAAGAGACTGAGTGCTTTTTCTTGGGGCCAATAAATAAAATGGAATAAAAGCTCATTGAAATCAGAAAGACATTCAAGTTATGTAGCTAGCTTATAAAGCGACAATAATGACAGAGGAAATCAGAGATCTGGAGACAAAAACAGCTGTGATCATGGAAACCATACTTTAGAGAAGTTAAAAAGCATTATCCTGCCCTGTTCCTCTGGTAGAGGGAATTGGGCATTGGTACCAAGGCTGAGGTCCTATGTCAGCACTTCTGAGGAGCATAGGAGGCTGCTGAAGGAAGACAAAGTACCTTATTTTGCCATGTATAATGTGCACTTTTTGCCCACATTTTTGAGGGAAAAATAAGGGTGCACATTATACATGGATAGTATTAATTTTGTATCTATATAAATGTTTTTAATTCATTTATTTATGCTTATGCATTAAAAGTGTAACTCTAGAAAGTAATAATGATACCTGTAGGCAAAATAATACTCTGGAATACGATAATTGGTTTTGTTGAACTTACTACAAACTTGCAATGAAAGCAATTTTGGCCAACGATTCAACATACTGAAAGGAAGAGCCACATATTGCTATCCACAGAGTAAGACAAAGATGCTGCTGATCGTCATCCACTTGATAAGACAGGTGATGCTGACTTTATTACCATAAGGTGAACAGTGCAACACTTCTCTTTGTACACTTTAGGTGGGAGAAATGATTGGAAAATCCCTTGGAAAATGTCAAAACGGTTTTTGTACACTGCAAACTTTAAGCTAAAAGTTATTAAATATGCTAAAAAGCATGGCAACAGAGCTGCCAAGAGACATTTGCACCTCCTGCCACAGAGAGTGCCATCAGATTGTGGAGGCAATGGGAAGAAACGCTTCTTCAGATGCCAAGACAGAAGACGGCCATGCAGGGAAACCTCCAAAGTGGCGGGAGGTAGAGCAGGAGGTGGAGGTCTGGATTCTGGAGCAGCATCAAGCTGGGATCTCTGTTTCGATCAAGGTGACAGAAGGTAAAAAACTGCACGAGAAAAAGACACTGACGATTTCTCAGGGACACTTAAATGGGGCTTTAACTTTAGGAACAGAGAAGGTTTGAGCATGAGGACATGAATGAAACTTGCCCGCCAAAAAACTTGCCCGTGGATGGAACTGACGATGAAACCAGGCTGAGGAGAGTGGCTCTTCAGAAGACACCAGTGATGTAGAAATTGAAGATGGTACTTCTGATATGGACAGTGATCAGGAGTTCCTGGCCTTCTATGATGGGTAAATATTGTAGTTTTAGTTGCTGGTACATAGAATTTCTTGTACCTTGTATCTGTTCTTTTGTTTTTTAATTATGTTACATAAAATTTCTTATACCATAATATGTTAAAAAAATAAATGCTAAAGTTCCTTTATAATACCAAAAAAAACAAGTATCTAAATATAAATAAAAAATTGAATTAAAAAATTAAAATGAGCTCTGGCTGGTGTGGCTCAATGGATTGAGCACCAGCCTGTGAACCAAAGGTTCAATGGTTCGATTCCCAGTCAGGGCACATGCCTGGGTTGTGGGCCAGGTCCTCAGTGGGGACCATGTGAGAGGCAACTACACACTGATGTTTCTCTCCCTCTCTTTCTCCTTTCCTTCCTCTCTCTAAAAATAAATAAAATCTTAAAAAAAATTTTTTTAATGAAAGGTTTTTTCTTCCCTGCAAGTTTGGGCCAAAACATGGATGCACGTTATACACAGCAAAATATGGTAAATAAAGAACTACTAAGAGTGAATTGCTCCATGTGGACACCACCTGCCCCTGTCAAATCAGATAACCATTCTAACAAGTGAGGCTTGTCAATATAAGAAATGTCCAAACCAAAATAATTGTTTTAGTTTATTTGCTGTAGAGTACAGCATAGGGAATATGACAAATAATATTGTAACCATGTACGGTGCTAAGTGGGTTTTGGAAATATTAGGGGGAACACTTTGTAAAGTATATGACTGTCTTATTATCATGTTATATACCTGAAACAAAATAATACTGAAAATAAAATTAAACATTTTGTAATAACCTAATTTTAAATGACTGAAAAAAAAAACAGATTTATTTGAGACAACCTAACAACATATGCTGGGGAGCAAGATCTCAAATGCTCCAGAGAAGAACAGTTTGCAGCTTCTTTTATGCATTTCAAATTAGG
Organism: Micronycteris hirsuta; assembly: GCA_004026765.1. Lineage (NCBI taxonomy): Eukaryota > Metazoa > Chordata > Mammalia > Chiroptera > Phyllostomidae > Micronycteris > Micronycteris hirsuta. Next base: position 7,412 of record PVJI01005916.1, read on the forward strand.
GAGGGAGCCCTGGCTGGTGTGGCTCACTGGATTGAGTGCCAGCCTGTAAACCAAAGGGTTGCTGGTTCAACTCCCAGTCAGGGCACATGCTTGCGTTGTGTGCCAGGTCCCCAGTGGGGAACCTAGGAGAGGCAACCACACATTGCTGTTTCTCTCTCTCTCTTCTTGCCTCCCTTCCCCTCTCTCTAAAAATAAATAAATAAATTTTTTGGAAAAAAATTAGGAAGGGAACATAAGGAAGATTACATGAAGTAGGGGAAAAGCAAGGTGGGAAATGGATTATAGCATTCTTAACAAGATTATATGTTTTCTTGAGGGTTAATCTCCCTGTTCAGGGGGATTACTTTTGGTATTTCAAAGCTGTGTCAACTTTCATGAGCAAGAATAATGGGCAGAGCTGCCTTAAAACCTTTCACTAAAAAAATTCTATGTGGGGTACATGACTACTCACTACGACTTGCTGGGTTAGGAATTTATGATCACCCCATGACATTACTTTCCATAGAACCCCTTTTTACATCCACAGGCTGAATTGTAGGTTCTTCTCTAAAAGCTAAGCCAGGGCAGTGAGAAAAAACGACAGGCAGGAAGTCACAAAGCCATTCCTTTGATCTCTGGACTGGATCCCCAGAGTCATTTGGCGCCACAAGAGCATTACCTGCTGTGGGTTCTGTGGACCCCTATCAATAGATGAGGAAACAAGTCTTTCCTGAAATCTCATCCTTAAGCCAACCTGGGAATGTGGACCACATTTGCTTCCCTGTTCCATACACCTAACTGGCTTCTTAACCAGTTCCTCTGTGGCTCCAGCGGGCCCAAAACTGGGAAATCTGTCACCACACCACCCTCTTCCCATCAAAATCCTGACCAGCGCTGCTCTCTAGCGGTCTGCATATTCCAAAGACGTCATTAAATGCTTGCCACTGGGTTATTAAATAATTCGTAACAGAGGAAAGATTACACTCCTGGGAGTATAGTCTTCGTTGTGGAACTTCAAGAACTAGGGTGGGTTCCCAGAAAAGGAATGAAACTGGAGGGGACGGAGTGGGGATCAGGGAGGAGGGAGGTTCAGGGGTCTGCAGGGACTCCGGCCCCACCGCGCGCCCAGGTTCCCGCGCTGGGCGGCTCGCCCCACCCGGCCCGTCGGGCTTCACCTGGGGGAAACGCCCTGCTGGAAAAGCAGCAGGAGGGCAGGCCTCCAGCACAAAGGGCACCCTGGGGCGGCGAGACCCTGGCCCCTGGGAGCGCCGCCCTGCCAGACAGGGTCTAGGACCAGTGGAGGGAACGCTAGTGATTCATTAACGTAGCGTCTGGAGGAAGATTTCGAAACAGCAGCCGTCCGGTCTCCCTAACCAGGCTTTACCTCTCTTTGAAATACTTTTCACTACCAGACAGGATTCTGGTAGTATACAGGATTCGTATACAGGATTTGTTTGTCTGTCCCCAGCAGAATGTGTGCTCCTTGAGATCAAAACTTTGGTTTTTGCCTGCGGCTCTCTCTGCATGACCTGAAGCCAGCCAGGCACAGTGGGATGAAAAGATTTCTGATCTAGAAAAGACACCCTGGGGGGAAACGGTGGGGTCAGCAGATAAGAGACAATACTCCTGAGGTCATCAGGTTACAATCTCTGGAGCAGATTAGAATTTTAAAAGTACACTGGGGATTTTAAAGCCTTTACCCCTCCTTCAGCCCTCAGGCAGATTAAGCCATTTCACTGTTTAACATTTCCTAAAGGGTAAATTTGGTTACAAAATCCATCTCATAGAGGTTGACTAAAAGTTAAGACGTCTAGCTCCAACTGAAGTTTTAAAACTTTCTTGTATTTTGTTCATTTCTCCCATCGCTGACTTTTTGATGGGGAAAAAAGCGGATAGGAAGCCAGTGCAGGCTCTGAGTTCCATCTGCCCCCAGTGCATTCTCACTGCCCAGGCCCTGAAATGAGTCTGAGGACTGCACGGTTCTGTGCATAGTAGACAGTTTTCACACTTACAGGTATTTCCTTTGCCTTCCTGTTGCATCACTGGAGGGACCTATAGTCATTTCTCTTCTGGTTTGAGGTTTACTTAATTAAGTGCCTCCTTCAAGGGCTGGAAATTAATACAAATAATCTGGATTTCCTTTGTTGCCAAGAAGGGGGTTATGTGGCTTATCTGTGTCTTCCTAGAAATTTTTTTCCATAGTCATCTGGGAATACTCGGGTTCAAGGTTGGGTAAACTCCTTAGTGGGTCCATGGAGGTCTAGTCACAGCTTGACGCCCTTCATAAATATTTGTATCTGGATAGAAAGGTGCCATTCTAGGCTTCCAAGATGTTTCACGTAGGCCTGAAGACAACATTAGCTCCATTAGAGCAGACTTCCAATCAATGTTAGGTGGAACTGTCCTAGAAATTCAATTTCTACCTCCTATTATCCTATCAAATAAATCTGTCTGCCAGCCCACTTAAAACTAAAGGAACAATTAACTGGAAGAATTAGGTGGTTGGGTATTGGGATTGAATTAGAAGTGATACTGTTCCAATTCCATTTCCTCGCTAACACTACGCCGACAATTCTATTGGAAAATTTAAAGAGCCTGTGTCTTTTAGTTGTATCTCTTTGTGGTTGCCTAAAACCTCCCTGATTTGCAAGGTGAGCCTGGATATTCTAGGGCAAAAGAGAAAATACTGGTGATGTGCCCCAACACAGAAAAAGTTTAAGTTTACTGGACTGATTTCCTTAAAGTTTTTCTTGCCAAACAGTTCTTCAGCCTCTTGTTCCTGCCCCACTTTGTCTTCTGCTAAGGGGAGTACAGAACAACACAAAAGAACAGGTTGAGAAGCATTAAGGCACTAAGAGTAAGTCACGTGATGCTAGTAGGTAAATTCCAAAGATCTTTTGCACAAAATATCCCTATTGTAACCAACAATACTGTATATTAACTTTCAAGTTCCTAACAGACCAGGCTTTTTTTTTTTTTTTTGTTTACAGTTGCCATTCATATGATTTTATATTAGATTTTATATTAGTTAGCATGTTAGGATGGTCAGTGATCTGGGCAGTGAAAGAATTCACATAGAGAAGAAAGTGTAGAGAATAAAGTTTTTATTCACTCTCCAAGAAAGGTGGGGGACAGGGCGTGGAGAGGAGCACCAGCCTGGAGGGGTGGGGGCTCTGGACTTCTATTGGATTGTAATTGGATGAAAAACGGGTGGGGTTGCTGTTGGGAAGCCCCCGGGCTGCTGGGGCCTTGTGACTGGGGGCTGCAGTTTGTTCCGATGTTATCTTCTGCCTGTGGCTGTAGGGAGTGGTTAGTTCTGTTCTTGTTTTCCAGTCATTTCCAGTCCTGGGGACGAGCTCAGAAGACTAAAATGGGAGTCATGTTTAACAAGGTCCCAGGCCTGCTCAGCAAATGGCGCCACGTAGCAAATGGCTCTGGCTTTACTTTTTCACAGCATAGTGGTTAGACAGTTCAATAATTTACAAAGTGATCCCCCGGTAACTCTAGTACCCACCGGTACCATGTGTAGTTATGAAAATATTTTTTAAGATTTCATCTATGGTTTAGAGAGAGGGAAAGGGAGGGGGAAAGAGATGGAGAGAAACGTGTATGGGAAATGTTCATCAGTTGCTTCTCTCTTGTGCCTTGACTCGTGACCTTTCAGTTCACAGGGCTGTGCTAACCAGCGGGGGCAGTTACTCCAATATTATTGAGCATATTCCCTACGCTGTACTTTACATCCCTGTGACTATTCTGTACTACCCATTTGTACTTCTTAATCCCTTCACCTTTTTCACCGAGCCCCCAAACCTATTCCCATGTGGCAACCCTCAGTTTGTTCTCTGTATCTATGAGTTTGTTTCTGTTTTATTTGCTGACTTATTTTGTTCTTTAGATCCTGCATATAAGTGAAATCATATGGTATTTGTCTTGTCTGACTTAATTTACTTAGCATAATACCCTTGTGGAGGAGGGACAAACTTTTCTCTACCCTCAAGGTTCTTCTGGCTGGTCTAATAAATCAAATAAACATGAGACAGATTAGCAAGAGAAAATAACCAATCTAATACATACATACTTATGTATGGGAACCTTGTATAGATTAAGAGAGTCAAAGACCCACATGCAGGAGAGGTTCAGAGATAGAAAGGGAGATCCAGGTATGTAAGACATTTTCAGCCGGGGATGAGGTAATGCATCTTGGGGATTTCAAAGGATCCTTGTGGATAAGAACAGCAGATCTTTAGTATAGAGAAGTTTGTCCTGCCCTGTAAATAGGTCAAAAGAGGTTATCTCCGATAATTTCTTAGTATGCACAAGGCCTCTGATTCCAGTTCTTCCAGTAGTTAAGGGGAGGGGCAAAAGTTTCACCTGAGCCTGAAGCTAAAATTGCCTCTAGCTCAAAGTAACCAATATGCCTCAGTGGAGGCACATTTTGAGTGGCTTATTCTGAATCCCCCACACCCTCTAGGTCCATCCTTGTTGTTGGACCTAATAGATCTTAGTTGTTCTCATAACAAAAAATAAATTATATGATGTGACAGGCCTATTAGCTAACACTATGGAAGTAATCATATTGCAATATATAAATGTATCAAAACCTCCTGTTGTATATATTAAATTTACACAATGCTTTGTCAATTATAGCTCTAAAAAATGTAAATCATATCATTAACATCCTCACTCCAAAGGAGTAAGTCATGCAGAGTTCAAGAAAATTAATATTGCCCTGGTCAGTGTGGCTCAGTTGGTTGGGCATCTTCCCATAAAGCAAAAGGTCACTAGTTCAGTCCCCACTCAGGGCACTTATGAGAGGCAACAGATCGATGCTTCTCACTAACATTGATGTTTCTCTCTCTCCTTCTGTTCACCTCTCTCTAAAAATAAAAAAAATAGAGCCCGGCTGGTGTAGCTCAGTGGATTGAGCGTGGGCTGGGAACCAAAGGGTCCTGATTCGATTCCCAGTCAGGGCACATGCCTGGGTTGCAGGCCAGGTCCCCAGTGAGAGCCATGTGAGAGGCAACCATACATTGCTCTTTCTCCCTCCCTTCTCCTCTCTCTGAAAATAAATAAATAAAATATTTTTTAAAAAGAAAGAAAATTAAAATAAATAAATAAAATCTTTTAAAAATCAATTTAGTTAAACATGTATTTTTGTAATTGTGATGTTAATTTACTTGAAAACCTTTTATGAGCAAATTAGTTTGATAAATTGGTTTCCCCTTTCCTCCATTTAATTAATTAAACTATTCCTTTGATACATGAGCAGTTCTCAGTGTCTGGAACAGAGCCCCAACATCTGAGAGAATTCAGATCCTTAAATGAATTAGGACAGTTTCCCAGCTGCCCTCTTTTGTAAGCCAAAAATTAATTTTAGGCTGTAATAAAAAAGAAAAAGTAATCATTTGATTAAAAGGAGCTGCAGCCTGGGAGACACAGATTCAGGTAACAACCTAAATTATGTTCCACTAAGAAAAAGGAGAGGTTGCCTTTTACAGTTAAATTCCTGCCCAAGGTCCCAGTTAGGTCTGTTTTATGTAAATGGAGTACAGTGATCCTTCACCTATCACAGGAATTACGCTCCAGAGACCCCCTGCCATAGGTGAAAATCCGCAAAGTAGCGGCGTTATATTTATTTTATTATTTATACATATTTTAAGGCTTTATAAACCCTTCCCACACTCCTATAGACCTTTCCCACTCTCTTATTAACCTTTCCCACACTCTTATAAACACTTCATATGCTCTCAAACACTTTCTACACTCTTAAACCTACGTAATTTTAACAACACATAAAATTCTATATGCATACTCACCAGTGAAGTGTACTACAACTTGAATGATGAAGATCATGAATTATGTAGCTGTGCAGTACTGATAGTGATGAAGGTGATGACGATGAGATGAATGTACTGCACAGCCAAGAAGAGCATTACAGCTCTTCTGAAGGCACCACTTCATCAGGCGCTTCATCAGGTGGTGCAGTATCTTCGCCCTGGGCTGTAACTTCTACTTCCGCTAAAGGCGTAGGCATAACTGATCTCTTCGTCTGAGTGATGAACATAGTTATGGAGTTGCTGGCGCTGCTTTTTCTTCTGAATGAGAAGGCTTTTATAAACTGACATGCCACTCTCGATTGTATTTACGAAGTGCAACAAATGAAGTATCTAGGGGTCCCATTCTTCAGCCACTCGCTGAAGTTCTTTGGCCATTCTGACCATGGTTATAAGATGATTGATTGTTAGGCCAACCTCCTCCTCTTCTCCAAACCATAGTTCATCTTGTTTCTCATCCTCTTCTTCACTTGCTGACTTGGTCATCTCCGTCAGGTCTTTTTCTGTCAACGGTTGTGAGTGGACATCCATGGAGGCAGTTTCTCCATGCAGAGAAACGCTCTTGAATCCAAAACGTCTCTGAAATTTGCCAAACCAGCCCTTAATGGCACTGAATGGGGTTGGTCTGGTGGGAGAAGCACTCAATGGTCCTGCTTCTGCATAGTCGTCCTCGTCTTCAATCTCGTCACCATCATGAATATCCATGCTTTCCGCAAAACTATCATGAAGTTTCTTGGCTTTTGTCCGGATGGTGTTGGTATCCAGCGAGATATTCTTCCTGCAGTCATTTATCCACAGGGCCAATGCAGACTCCATCCTCACAATGGTCTTATTGCGGGAAGTGACCACCCTCTTTGCAGTCTCGTTAAAAATCATTGTTGCCATAGACCTAATATTCTTCTTGTCTTTCTTTATGTAGCGAACAGTAGATTCGTTGATCCCATCATGGCGGCCTACAGCTGCGTAGCTTTTGCCTTCCTTTAACATGTCGAGAAGTTCCACCTTTTCTTTGATGGTAAGCATATTCCTCTGGCTCTTGGGTTCACTGCCAGAAGCCTTAGAAGGCGCAGAACATTTGGGTGGCATCGTAGGGCTTGAAATAAATTCAAAGTTTTACAAAAATTTCACAAAAACACAACACCACAGAGCAACACTACGCGCAGCAATCAGACGTCGATGTGAAGTGGACAAGGAGAGATGCTGAACATATGGGCACAGTGAGGGAGAGCAAACAGACCGATGCTACGGTCACTGAGCCAATCAGCACCCAGGATACAGAACACAGTGCTGTGGTTGGTCGCCTTCCATTCCAACAGCCAATAGTGTGCCGTATACGATCTTGCGTCGGCAAACTTGCGCAAGCGGTAGTGGCGGACTGCATTTCCACTGTGTACAGTACGGTATTCATCCGCTGATGAAATACATACTGTACTTTATTTTGATTACTATTCTTTTAATATGTTTGAATTAACATTTTTTATACTTTTTATATTGTTTTAAAATTTTTAGGCAAAAATAATTAAAATCATGCCCTGGCTGGTGTAGCTCAGTGGATTGAGCGCGGGCTGGGAGCCAGAGGGTCCCAGTTCGATTCCCCGTCGGGGCACGTGCCTGGGTTGCAGGCCGGGTCCCTGTGGGGGGCCATGTGAGAGGCAACCACACATTGCTGTTTCTCTCCCTCTCTGTCTCCCTCCCTTCCCCTCTCTCTAAAAATAAATAAAAATAAAAAATCTTTAAAAAAATAATTAAAATCATAAGTAGTATATAAATATCTATATACCACAAAATCTCTCAATATAGCGAAAACTCCACAATACAGAATTAGATATATTTTTTTTAAAACCTGCGATACAGTGAAGCCACGATAAGTGAACCACGATGTAGCGAGGGACGACTGTATCTCAATCGTGCAGTTCTGACTGGGCAAGACTGCTGCCGTCTTCTGCTGCCCTCTCCATTTTCTCTTTCCCAAAAGCAATATTTTCCTCTGCATTGGTGTGTGTGTGTGTTTGTCTCTGCATTTCAAAATAGCAAACTTATAATGATACCTCTTGATTTCTTTTTTTGGTTTTAGGCCTTATGATTGACTCCCAACACAGAGAGATTTCACTTTTTCCTTTCTCCCCTAACACATACCTGCATATTTCCCATCCCCTCATCCTTCTGTTGGGATTTGGTTATTTTCATTTTAGGTATATCAGCATTCCTGGTAAAGGGTATAATGTGCATTTGCAGTGTTTTTTTGGGCATATTCAATTCTGTAACAGAGGGAAAAGAGAAGTTGGGTGGATGAAACTCTTAAAAAGTGTTAAGCATAGACAATAAACTCATAGCTTATGAGACAGAGGTCAAACTCAGAATTGTGGTTATTGAGCCCTGGCTGGTGTAGCTCAGTGAATTGAGCGTAGGCTGCAAACCAAAGGGTCAGTGGTTCAATTCCCAGTCAGGGCATAAGCCCGGGTTGCAGGCCAAGTCCCCAGTAGGGGCCATGTGAGAGGCAACCACACCTTGATGTTTCTCTCCCTCTCTTTCTCCCTCCCTTCTCCTCTGTCTAAAAATAAATGAATAAAATCTTTAAAAAAAAAAAAGAATTGTGGTTATTGAGTAAACAAGTAGCCAGTGAGACACACGCAGGATTCATAACATGTCTAAATAGACAGTAAGCAAAACAGTCACCTGTAAGATATTTAGTCACCTGTAAGTTATTAGTTACAGAAAGAAACTGGAAAGAACAAGTCACGATTATATCACCTGTAGAATGACAACTCTGTCACCCCTAAATCAGTCACCTATTAGTGCCACTCACTATTATCCCATTCTGGTCCCATATGCTCTACCTTAGAAATGCAAATAAAATTTATGGTTGTTCCCTAGGACGACTGACAAGCTGCAGCTAAAACCAAATCCATTTCCCTGGTAGAATCAGTGTGTCTTTGGTACCTTGCACTTTCCATCTGGGGGTCCCTTTCTCAAACTTCAGTTTTGGTTCTATAACCACCCCATTGATGGGGAAATGGAGAGACAGGACATGTGAACACTGTGTAGGTAAGAAAAACATTTTTCTTGACCCCGTTAAGGTTCCTGGCTTGGTCTGAAAATTAAACAGACAAAGGCAGACTAGCGGGAGAAAAACATATCAGTTTATTTAATGTACGTTTTACATGACACAGGAGTCTTAATAAGGAAATGAAGACCTGAAAGAAATAGTTAATCTGAGCATTTTTATGCTAGGTGTGATGAATGGAAAGTCATGGAAAGATATGATAGAACAAAGAGTATGTACTAAGTATAGAAAGCTAGAAGACTGAGCAAGTGCTGTTCATCTGACTTCTTCTCTGTATCCCTCTGTCATAAAGGTAAGGAGGTTTCCGCCCTTTGGGTATAGAGCAGGCCTCTCTCACATGAGGATTTTATGACCTGCCTCAGGGGAGGAGGTCAGAGGAAGATCAGAGAGACTTTCCTGTTTCAGCTGTTTTCTCAGACTCCTTCAGCTTAAAATATTCAATTGTGCCAAGGTATCATATTTTAGGGTAGCATGTCTGGAACCATATCAATTTATCCCTTAACTTGGGAGGTAAAATCCTTTCACTTAGCTTGTTTCCTATACTTAAAAACAAAATTAAGGCCCTGGCAGGGTAGCTCAGTTGGTTAGAGTTTTGTCCGATTCACCAAGGTTGCAGGTTTGATGACTAGTCACGACTCACACAAGATCAACCAATGGCCTTGGCTCGCGTGGCTCAGTGGGTTGAGTGCCGAAGGGTCGCTGGTTTCATTCTTGGTCAGGGCACATGCCTGGGTTGTGGGCCAGGTCCCCAGTGGGGGCGAGAGACAAACAATCAATGTATCTCTCAACCATGTGCATCAGTGTTTCTCTCCCTCTCTTTCTCCCTCCCTTCCTCTCTCTAAAAAAATAAATAAAATCTTTAAAAAAGAATCAACCAATGAATGCATAAATAGTAGAACAAATCGATATCTCTGTCTCTACCTCCATCTCTCTCTTCCTCTCTCTCTAAAAGCAATAAATAAAATTGTTTTAATAAAATAAAAATTCAACTGACAAAATTTAAAAAATCTTATTGGTTTTATTCAATGATTCATGAATTGGGCAGCATCCAATGTAGCAGATAGAAAGGAGCTGCAAAGAGCTATACAAGGAAAGAGATTTTATGGGCAGATGGGAACAGATATAAGGAAGTTGTACTAGACCAAAAAAGCAGATTGTTTATTCCAAAGTTGCTTTATGGCATGGCTCAGGTCTATTGGGCAGATTAACTACCTAGTGCTGATCACAACATTCCTGATTAACTGATTAAAATCCACTTTTGAACCCCGGCCAGGTAGATCAGTTGGTTAGAGCATTGTCCCACTACTACACCAAGTTGTAGGTTTGATCCCCAGTCAGGGTACTTACAAGAATCAACCAGTGAATGCATAAATAAGTGGATGTTTTTCTCTTTAAAATCAATCAATAAAGATTTTTCAATAATTTTTTTTAAAAATAAAAAATAAATAAAAATTCCATTTCTGAGAGAGCTGAAACTGTGACTAGTCTAGGTTTGGTGATACAGGGCTTAGCATAAACAACTCTATTTTGGGGCCTGTTGTCTCGTTTTAACATTCTAAATCTGTTCGCTTACCTCATTCCTTTCACCTTGCTTTTTGCTGTTTTAAATTGACATTAAAAACTTTTTTACAGCCCTGGCTGGTGTAGCTCAGTGGATTGAGCGCGGGCTGGGAACCAGAGGGTCGCAGTTCGATTCCCAGTCAGGGCACATGCCTGGGTTGCGGGCCTAGTCCCCAGTGAGGACCATGTGAGAGGCAACCATACATTGCTGTTTCTCTCCCTCTCTGTCTCCCTCCCTTCCCCTCTCTCTAAAAATAAATAAATAAAATCTTTAAAAAAAAAAACAAAAACTTTTTTACATGAAGATCATTTGAGATCTTGCTCCCCAGTATACGTCATCAGTTGGCTCAAATAAACTCTTAAGAAAATTTTAAAAACCAAAAACAACCTTTTGTTTGTTTTTCTTCTTTCAAATATTTCTGTCCAGGGCTGACATTCAACTGATTGCAGCGAGGAAGCTGCTCTGCTACGGAAGAAACCCCAACCCAGAAGCAGGTCTTCTACAAACAGTTTACCTCAAGCGGTGCGTGTCAGGCAAGGGGGAGGCCCCTTTTCTGGCTGTTTCCCCAGAACAACCTTTTAATATGGTCTGTGAGCCCTTCCGTTCCATGACCTTCGGAATAGCTTACCCGGTAGTGTTTTTGTAGCAAGTTAATTTCCCTCAAGACAAAGGAATATATGTAGGTGGTGGCATTTTTTAGAAACAATGTCTAAAAATGTTCCACACGGGCTCAATAGTTTGTTTCCAGGTTAGAAATCATTTCCTTTAAGAAATTGGAAGGTATTTCTCCATTATCTTCTAGTACCCGGTGTTGTTGCTAGGGAATTTGAAGCCATTATATTTCCTGATCTTAGTTTCTCATTTTCTTATATTTTTCTCCTATTTTACATTTGTTTATGGTTTTGCTTTACTTATTAACAGAATATCATTGATTTTCTTTTTTTTAAGATTTCATTTGTTTATTTTTAGAGACAAGGGCCGGGAAGGAGAAAGAGAGGGAGAGAAACATCAGTGTATGGGAGACACATAGATCTTTTGCTTCTTGCACACCCCCAACTGGGTACCTGGCCCACAACCCAGGCAAGTGTCCTGACTGGGAATTGAACCAGCGACTTTTTGGTTCACAGGCTGGCACTCAATCCACTGAGCCATACCAGCCAGGGCAATTTTTAAAAATTTTTAGAAAGAGCATCTGTGGGGTAGTGAACACACAATACTGTGTACAGATGATGTATTATAGAAATGTGCACCTGAAACCTATATAATTTTGTTAACCAGTGTCACCCTCAATAAATTCAATAAAAAGAGGAGAAAAAGAATACCCTGTTTATTTCAAAAATATTATGATGTTTTCAGGAACTACTATAAAGGACACATAGACAAAACCAAGGGGGAGGGTGGAAGCAAGGGAAGGAGGTGGGTTTGGCTGGGGTGGGAGGAGGGGAGGGGAGGAAAGCAGATAACTGCAATTGAACAGCAATAAAGTAATTTAAAAAATATATGATGTCCTGGCTGGTGTAGCTCAGTGGATCAAGTGCGGGCTGGGAACCAAAGGGTCACCAGTTCAATTCCCAGTCAGGGCACAGGCCTGGGTTGCAGGCCAGGTCCCCAGTGAAGGTCATGTGAGAGGCAACCATACATTGCTGTTTCTCTCCCTGTCTGTCTCCCTCCCTTCCCCTCTCTCTAAAAAAAAAAAAAAACAACAACAAAAAACTTTAAGAAAATATTATGATATTTTTAATTTTTTGAGAAATAGTTTTCTTGACATGTTCTATATAGTCTTTTTTTTTCAAGTTGCTTTATTCTGTTTGGCTTCTTTTGTTTGTTTATTGTTTATAGTATTACATTTGTTCCCACTTTTTTCCCTTTTCCCACCTCCACCCAGCTTCACCCTCTCCCCGCCCTCAGTTAATCCCCATATTTTGTCCATGTCCTTGGGCCACACACAGTGTCCTTTGGTTAATCCCTTCACCATTTTTCATCCAGTCACCGCCCCCATTCTGTTTGACTCTTTAAAAAAAGATTTTATTTATTTATTTGTAGAGAGAGGGGCGGGGGAGAGAAAGATAGGTTGCCTCTCCAATGCTCCCAACCAGGGACCTGGCCTACAACCCAGGCAGGCATGTGCCCTGACAGGTAATCAAACCAGAGACCTTTAGGTTTATGGGGCGACACCCAATCCACTGAGCCACACCAGCCAGGGCTGTTTGCCCTTTTTTATCTCATCTTTCAAACTATAAGGGAAAAACATGTTAACTAGAAAGGTGTTATAAGTTTTTAAAATAGTTAAATCAGAACTCTTTAAGCATATTTAGGGATTGTGTTTCTGAACAATCCTCTCAGTATTTACTTTTGCTCAGCTTCTGCCATGTTTAAGCCGATGCTCCACCATCCACACCCCACACCTTCCTGTAACTATGCTTCCCTCGCCTTCTTCTTAAATCTGGTTTCTTGAGCGAGAGTGTCTATGTCAGTCCTTTTCACTGTCTCACCTCTTAATCTTAAATCTGCCGTGAGATTTTTGCCCTCACTTCTCCAATGGAAGTCCCAGAGAGGGTTGTGAGAGAGGGTCCCAGGCAACAAGGAGTAGAAAGTTGAGAGCACCATAAAGCCATGCTTCTTCTTTTTTTTTTAAGATTTTATTTATTTTTAGAGAGAGGGGAGGGGAGGGAGACAGAGAGGGAGAGAAACAGCAATGTATGGTTGCCTCTCACATGGCCCTCACGGGGACCTGGCCTGCAACCCAGGCATGTGCCCTGACTGGAAATCGAACCGGGACCCTCTGGTTCCCAGCCCACGCTCAATCCACTGAGCTACACCAGCCAGGGCAAGCCATGATTCTTAAACTTGAGGACACATTCGAATCACCAGGGAACGTTGAAATGATGGCTGATTGATTGGCAGCCCCAGTCTTTGATTCAGTAGGTCTGGGGTGGAGCTTGATACTTTCTCATCACATCCAACAAGTTTCCAGCTGCTGCTGATGCTGCCTGCCCGGAGCCTACACTTTTGAGAATCACTTTGAATGAAGTGTTGTCACATAACATGTTTTATTCTGTTGTTCTTTTCATTTTTTATTCTTTATTTTTTGTTGCGACATAACATGTTCATGACTACTCCTCATCCCCTACAAAAATATTTATTGATCATAATTTCAGCTCTTGCTTTTTACTAAAAACAAACAAGATTGCTATTGCGTATTTTCTCATAGTTTCCAGCTAAACAGGGAATGGGGGAGATTGCACATTGAATAGGAGATGGGAAAAAGAAGATCAGGGCAGCTGGGGACTCGTTCTACCCCCAGTTAATGTTGGTGCTTTTTGTTAGAACTCAATACAAGACTTTGGCAGGGTTGGCGGGAGAAATTTCTAAATTAATTGTAGTTGTTTACAAATTTAAGTGCTTTTATATGTATAGTTTATAAAACAAACTAAAATTACAAATCTGAAACACACCCATCAAACATCAAGCTAATAAGCGGTTTATAACAGACACCTGTTTCTCTTCTACTTTCCCTCACCAGCAGACTTCCCCTTACGAGCATCCAATGATTTAAGATAAGGCAGGCAAGAAAAACTGCCCTGTTCTTCTCTGTTCTAAAACATTTAAAGTACAGTTCACAAACCAGTAGACGTCTCCAGAACTAGAATTCAAAAAAGACAAAACTAAACTACATTTTAAGGTGACCTTAGGGAGACACGACCCCAGAGGCTCTAGATAAATTTTCCAGCCCACTAGACAAGAGGGCGTGATTACGGGAACACAGAGCAGATGAGGAATTACCTATCAGTCCCACGGGCCTACTCCCACCCACTGAAATCCTTTAATCAGCAGTCATTTACATTAAAATAGGCTGGCTGATTGGTTTATCTGTCTTTTTAAGAGGAAACTGGACTTAAACTTTTAGTCGGCTCTGTCACGTTTTGTTAGACTTTGGGATTTCTCTCGCTGTTTTTTGGCTATATATAGGGTTCTTTCCAGGCTGTTTTGTAGTAGTTTGAGAGTTTTGAGTATCACGGTCTACTCAACCCTTTGGGAAGTCTTAGGAGGAGCTTCAGCCTGTGGCTAGACATCCAATGGACTCACCAAAGAAGCCTAACCCAACCTGGACCCTGGAGTCTTCGCAGATGCCTGGTGAAGGATATTCAGGTAAACCAGATGGTGTCTTTCTTGATTACGACGAGTTGGGAATATTAAGTGGCTGCCTCCTTTTATATACGAACTTCAGTGTTTTGTTTGTTTTTTTGAGAGAGAGACCTATTTGTTGTTCCACTTAATTATGCACTCATTGGTTGATTCTTATGTTTGCTCTGACCCAGGGACCCTCAACCCTGGTATATCAGGATGACCTTCTAGCAAACAGAGCTATTTGGCCAGGGCCCGACTTGAGTGTTTTAAAGAATACAGTTAAAGAGGTCCCTCCTGTGGGGGAAACCAAAACCCGCGGAGGACAAACAGGGAAAGGAGGAAAGGATATTAAACTGTTACTTGCTTACTATGCTCCGGGATACTTGAATCTTTTAGTCCAGTTTCTGGGGAACAACAACTGAAATTCTGCTAGAACCTGGCTTCATAACATCTTGAAATCAGTATTTCCATCAGCAATACATGTCAAGAGTGGTAAAAAGAAACAAAATACATAAAACCTAAACTTCGATTTAACCTCAAGATTTTCTTAATTTTACCAACATTTTAGGGATTGGCTTTCTAGCTAAGTCTATCCTTTAAGAATGTTAACAAACAGGGAAATGGCTTTTCGGGAAAAAGAAGAGAGGAAGAGGTTTTTTTTTTTTTTTAATTTATTTGTTTTTTAGAGAGAGGGGAAGGGAAGATGAGAGGGAAAGAAATATCAATGTGTGATTGCCTCTCACATGCCCACTACTGGGGACCAGGCCTGTGACCCGGGCATGTGCCCTAGACTGGGAATGGAACCGGCGACCCTTTGATTGCAGGCCCACACTCAATCCACTGAGATACGCCAGCCAGGGCAAAAAGGAACAGTTTTATAAAAGCCAGTAAATGTGCTCCAGGTCATCCACTGCCACCACCTACAATGCTCAACCCTCCATTAGTCAGAATAACAAGACTTCTAAGGAGTGGTTGGCTGGGATTGGGTGCGGCTCTAAGAAAAATTAGCCCGGAGAAAGAAGGCAGGAGGGTGGGGATCTGATTAGCAATACCCCTGGAGCTCTGCTTCTAAGAAAGTCCTAGTTTATATTATCAAACATTCACTAACTGCCTCATTGGATGACATGAGTGTGCGTGGGATATGCATGATGGTTTGGATGAAAGAGGCAAGAGTTAAGTGGTTGCTTTCTCATAATATTGGGTTTGAGAAGAAAGACTTACTGCTGTGAAAAAGCTGGGTGTGAGTGGAAGGGGTAACAGCCATTTCAACTTCCTAGCTCTGCTTGAGGGGGGGAGAGACCATTGTAACTGGTGTTTCACAGGCGTGGTTCTTTTTTCCAGAAAAATTTGTAATTGTTACAAAGTTGAATTGCCAAAACTCATTCACTGAAACATTTTGACATGTATTAATACTTTATGTCCTGCCCTCACTGGTGTAGCTCAGCGGATTGAGCGCAGGCTGGGAACCGAAGGGTCCCGGTTCGATTCCCAGTCAGGGCATATGCCTGGGTTGCAGGCCAGGTCCCCAGTGAGGGCCATGTGAGAGGCAACCATACATTGCTGTTTCTCTCCCTCTCTTTCTCCCTCCCTTCCCCTCTCTCTAAAAATACATAAAATCTTTTTTTTTTTAAAGATTTTTTTTGTTTATTTATTTATTTATTTTTAGAGAGAGGAGAAGGGAGGGAGAAAGAGGGAGAAACAGCAATGTATGGTTGCCTCTCACATGGCCCTCACTGGGCATGTGCCCCGACTGGGAATCGAACCGGGACCTTTTGGTTCCCAGCCCGCACTCAATCCACTGAGCTACACCAACCAGGCAAAATACATAAAATCTTAAAAAAAAAATACTTTATGCCCTTCATGTATATTTAAAATTCACATGAAAATGGAATAACTGCCAATACCTGGTTTCTGTCCCATATTTTTCCACTTGGAATCATGTACTTGGCTGCTTTTGACCCCATGGGAAAAAAGATATTCAGAATTAGCAATAACAGGAAAATCAGTTTTTTAGAATGAAATGTTTCCTGTAGTGGATTCTTAAGCATCTTCTCAATATAGGCTTTCAACTGTAGGGTGTGCTAGCCTAGCACAGTAGGTAATGCAGGGGTCTGCGGGATCCTCCACCTGGAGGAACCTCCCGTGTGTCCATTTGTTGAAGAGCAGACCTAGTTGGAGCCACCCGACAGTAGAGACTTTGGGATGATGCACTTTACCCTAACGGATCTTAAATTTCTCTTTGATTTCAGCTGACACTCAAGTGGTCTCAGATGTACTAGCAAAGAACCTTGGTAACCTGACTCTCAGCCCTAATACCGACTTGCCTTCCCTGCTGCCAGAAAGTTCACCTGAAAGGCAGAAGAGAGGAAAAAGCTCGCAGGGCTTCAGTCTGGGGCTGAGTCAAGGCACAGTCTACCAGAGGAGGCGTGGAGTGAGGACATTGGCGTCTGTTCGGAAAGAAAGGATGCAAAGGATGTTACAAATTATTAGATACCGCACCCTGTCTCTGGTGAGCTTCTGTGATCTGGGCAATCAGCTTTGCCCAACTGGGGCTTGTGGGGGCTGGGGTGGGGGGCAGGCCACATGCTCATAAATTAAGATGTAAATAGTGATGATTAGCAATCACTCATCAAACTGCATCAGGAGTGCAAGGTGTGAATAACATGTTTCTCCAACTTCTTTTATGGAAGATGTTAAACATTAATAATCCAGCTCTTTCCTGATAGTTTTTAATACGTGTATTTTTTTCTTTCCCATGAAGCTTCAAAAAGACCCAAAGGAGAGGAAACTTGAGGTAAATAGAAGTTTTCTTACTATACATGGTTACATGGCTTTTTAGTGTTTGTTTTTGTTTTGCTGCAGAGAGGGAAAGGGGAATTGATTGGGTTGGACTTTCTGAATCACCAGGCACTATGAGAAAAATCAGCTCATCTTAAAAATAGTCTTTATGTTTTTTAAGAGCAGTTTTAGGCTCACAGCAAAACTGAGCAGAAAATACAGAATTCCCATGTAGCTCCTGCCCCCACACATTCACTGTCCCGTCTGCTATCATCATCCCACACCAGAGTGGCCCAGTGTTAGAGCTGATGAATCTGCATCGACACATCACTGTCACCTAAAGTCTGTAGTTTACATTAAGGTTCACTCTTGGTGTATGTTTACTTTCCTATATGTTGTCACAGACACAATGGTCATCCTACTCCAGTGTAGGATTGGACAGATGCCTGAGCACAGAGAGTGCAGCAGCAGGATGAGTTCCTGACATTTAGGGCATTCAGAAAACTGACACTAGTTTGTTTTTACTGGCTGACAACAAACAGCTGTTACCATTACAAAATGACCCACACTCTGGCAGTCTTTGCTACCCATACATTTAAAGCCTGCTTCCTTTCTTACCCAAAAAGGGTTTTGTCTTTTTTTTTTTTTTTTTTAGTTTACTATATCCCAAAGGCTATTCTAATGATACTAGATTTGAGGGTGCAGTTAATCCTTTCATTATTTTTATTAATCCAGTTAATGCATTTCTCTTTTCAGATTGAAGCAAGATCCAGAAGATTTAGATGCCCCTGTCATTACTGCCTATACCATGGGGATCCTTCTGATAATATTAGCATGGAGAATAATTATGACATGGAGTCAGTTCAGCCATAAACCTTATTCTTGTACTTTTCTTTTCTTGCTGGTAATTTTAAGGTCATCATGTAGCAGCTTGGGAAAGCTACTCTATGCTAGGATAGAATGTAAACCAATATTTTGATAACCTATAATAGAAGTTCTGTGTGATCTTTTTCTTGCATCTTTTTCTTGTCTACCTTGATGCCAGTAACTTAAAGGGAATCTATGTATGGGTAGTTTGCATTTAAATGACTTCGATACACTTCAGTTCCTTTTTTATTTGACCCAAGGAAGGACTAACAGGTCTTGAGTGTTATTGTTGTTTTAAAAGCCTGAAGTTGGCAAGATGAAACTCAACATCAAGAGTTAGAAGCGAGTAGTTTGTGCAAAAAAGGGTGGTTTGGCTCAAGCATGATAGGTGCAGGGTGTATTAACCATATTCTCTTGTTTTCAAAACTCTGAACTGTAACAAATGTTTCTGTGTGCTGTTTCAATTTTTAGTAGCAAATAAATGTGCACATAGGGCACCTTATTAAAATTTGAGGCATATATGAGACCTTTTAAAAATAGTTTTTTATTCTTTTTTTTAATGTCTTATTTTTTTTAAGATTTTATTTATTTATTTGTAGAGAGAGGGGAAGGGAGGAAGACAGAGTGAGAGAAACATCAATGTGTGGTTGCCTCTCGTGCGTCCCCAACTGGGGACCTGGCCCACAACCCAGGCATATGACCTGACTGGGAATTGAACTGGTAACCCTTTGGTTTGCAGGCTAGCACTAATTCCACTGAGCCCCACCAGCCAGGGCTACACAAATGTTTACAGATAACAGCTATTTATTTACATGTGAAAGAAATTTTGTGTTTGGCTAATGAGAGTCTTAGAAGCAATAAACATAATTTTTTAAAATATTGAGTAATGCAAAGAAGAGGTATCTCTGAACCTCTTCAACATCAAAGGAAAATATTGTGGAAATGGTAATACCCAATTTTCTCAGAAGCACATTGATTCAGAAAACTAAAGAGCTCAATACCAATCTAGCAAGTGTGTCAGGTTAATGGATAGACAGATAGGTTTTTTAGGTACTTGTTCTTTTTTGTTAGAGATGGGAATAGACCTAAAGACATGCCCTCTGGTAATAGTCTGCTTTTTGAGCCTTCTTCACATTGCATGGCCAGTAAGAGTTTCAAATGTTGGGCTGATTATTTAGGGAGAGCAGGTCATTCTTTGTTTGGAAGGTTCTACTTAGGAGAGCTGACCTTCAGATCCCCTCAAGGAGCCACAGTGAGCTTGTCTGTTGTTTCAAAGCCATAAAATTAAGTTGGGGTCAATAATGTGGAAGTACTTAATGCTACTGAACTGAATATTTAAAAATAATTAAGCTGGTGCCCTGGCTGGTTTGACTCTGGACTGAGCACTGGTCTGCAAATCCAAAGGTCATAACCCATCAATGTTTCTCTCTCACATGACTGTTTCTCCTCTTTACCCTCCCTTCCCCTCTAAAATACTCTTTAAAAACAAAAAAAAAAGCCCTGGCTGATGTGTCTCAGTGGATTGAGCACCAGCCTGTGAGCCAAAGCGTTGCTGGTTCAATTCCCAGTCAGGACACATGCCTGGGTTGTGGACCAGGTCCTTAGTTGGGGGCATGTGAGAGGCAACCATATATAGATGTTTCTCTCCCTCTCTTTCTCCCTCCCTTCCCCTCTCTAAAAATAAATAACACCTTTTTAAAAAAGTTTAAAAAGGACATTAATAAGATGACAACACAGTAAAGAAAACCAGAGTAAAAATTTGGTTCTTTTAAAGGGACTAATTGATAAAATTTCCAAAAGACTTAAATATATATAAAAGATAAGGTGCAAATGGTTTTTAAGAATGAAAACATAATGGTACTTCTATTCAGTTTACAGTTTGCAATCTTAAGAGAACCTCCAGCCTGTTAGAGCAGCTTATCAAAAGGATGAGAGATAACATTCTAGTGAGGATGCAGAGAAAAAGAAACCTGTTCATGAGAATGTAAATTGCTACAGCCACTGTGGCAAACAGCATGGAGGTTCCTCAAGAAATTAAAACTACAACTGATCCAGCAGTCCCACTTCTGGGTATATATCCAAAGGAAATAAAATCACTATCTCTAAAAGATATCTGCACTCCATGATAAATGCAGCACTATTTGCAATAACAAAGATATAAAAACGACTTGTGCATTGACAGATGGGTAAAGAAAATGTTATATACATACAGTGTTCAGCCGTAAAAAAGAACCAGGTGTTGACGTTTGCAACAACATGGATAGAGCATAAGGGCATTCTGTTAAGTAAAATAAATCAGAACAAGTGCTGTATGATCTCACTTATAAGTGGAATCTAACAACACAGAACCTGCAGAAACAGAAGAATGGTTGTTGCCACGGAGTGGGGAGATGGGACAAATGGGGAGGTGAATAAATGTACAATATAGTTAACAATACTGCATCGTACATTTAAAAGTTGCTAAGAGAGCCCTGACTGGTGTGGTTCAGTGGGTTGGGTGTCATCCCAGAAACTGAAAGGGTGAAGGTTAGACTCCCAGTTAGGGCACACACCTGGGTTGAGGGCCAGGTCCCCAGTTAAGGGTGTCTGAGAGGCAATCGATTGATGGTTTCTTTCCCTCTTTCTCCCCCTGTCTCTAAAAATAAAAATCTTTTAAAAGTTTCTAAGAGAGTTTATTTTAATTTTATTTTATTTTTGTTATTCTCACTATAACAACAGCAAAATGGTGATTATGTGAGGTAAAGTGTGTAACTGACCTTATTGTGGTAGCTGATTTGTGGTATATACATGTATCAAATCGTATTCTATAACAAGCTTACACAATGTTGTAAGTCAATTATATCTCAATAAAGCTAAAAAAAAACGTAAATGCTTACCTCGATAACTTCAAAAACACAAAAAATTTCCTAGGAAATTGTAACATACCAATAATGTCTGAAGAAGGAAAAAGTAAGAGTTATATAGTATTTTAAATGACTCTAAGTAAAACTTTGTCTTAAAGGAAAAAAGTATCTTGGCATATTATTAATATAGTAGCAGCTGCAGACGTAAAAATAAAACTCGAAATAGGAGGATTCTGATTAAACAGCAGGAGCAGAGGGGCTGGCCACTGCCACTGACCGCTCTGTCTTACTGATATAGGAAGGGTGGAGTGCTGTTCCTCTTCCAGACGTCAGATGGAGCCATTGGGACACGCAACTTAATATAGGAAAAATGCGTCTTCAGAGCTTCTATGATCGATTTGTTATTTTAATTTTAATTTATTTTTGGAGAGGGGGAAGGGAGGGAGAAAGAGAGGGAGAGGAACATCAATGTGTAAGAGAAGCAGATGTGTGAGAGGAGCATCCATCGGTTGCCTCTCTCAAACCCCAAGGTCAGGGGCGGGGGGGAGGGAGGGGTGAGAGTGGGGGTGACGAACCCGCAACCCAGGCAGGTGTCCTGACCCAGAATTGAACCATCCACCCTTCAATTTTCGGACTACGCTCAGTCCACTGAGCCATTCCGGTCAGGGCTATGATTAATTTGAAAGACAATGCAAGGGGTCCTTCCAAATAGAAACTGGAAAAGCTCCTGACAGCAGTGAGTCTGACCTGATGAAAGTCCTGGTAAGTGGAGCTAGGGGAACGTGTACACACCGTGGAGAAGCAGGAATTTCATTTAGGTTTCTGGATCCAAACCCAGAAAAAACTTAAAGGTGAAGCTTTCTTCATTCCTGTGACATCCGTGATTAGAGACCATCTTTCACTCCTATCCAGGAGAAACATAAAGGGAAGGCCAAGAGGTTCAAATGGCCAAGTTGAAAATACAATTTTTAAAGACAAATGTTCCCACGACTGCCTCCACCAGAGCTGCAAACCACTCAGGGGATGAGGGCTAAACTGTGCAGAAGAGAATGGAAATATTTGCTTTAAGAGAAAGAAAATAATCCTCTGATCAATACACCTGCATCTGAGCTTGGTAAGTTTTCAAATACAGGGTTGGCAAAAGTAGGTTTACAATTGTGAGTATGAGAAATAGTTTATTACTGTATTATTATTTATTAATGTAGTATTTATTTGTATTACAACTGTAAACCTACTTTTGCCCACCCCTCTTTGGTGTCTAAAGGAAATATTCGGGTTCATTGGTTTTTTTCTTTTTATGTATCATTTTGTCGCTTCATTACTAACAGAAGAGTGGTGTGCGACCCGATTTCAGGAACACCCTCACGCGCGCACACACACACACACACACACACACACACATACTGATAAAAGTGAAGCCCAAAGTGATGAGCACGGCAGTCACGGTTCTCTGACTTCCGGAGGCACAACATCCAAATCCATAGCTTTTTTTTTTTTTTTAAGTAGAAGAGGCATTTGCTATTGAACATTTTCTACTGGTGATTCCAGGAAAGCTCTGTTTGTTTTTTAAGTAGATGACCTTTTCACAAGCAACACTTTGTGCATTAAATATTGTCATGTCCATTACACAGATATGGAATTTAAGTCTTAGAAAAACGAAATGTTTGAGTCACATAGCTAGGAAGTAGGAAAATTAAAACCAGATCTGTTAAAAAATTATGCGATACTCACTCTCAGGGCCAGCTTCTAAAATGCATGTATCAAAGTCAAGGGGCAGGGTGTGTGGCCACTATCTTTTCTAGAGGACACATGTGCTGATACCACAAGATTTCATGTCAGTAGATCCTGCGAAGATCAGAATGTGGAAGAACCCTTTTTTTCAGAGATTAAAAGGGTTTCCTGTTCTTCAGCTGCCACCTTCCACCAGCTGAAAAAAAAAATGTCTCCACTTTTTCTAACTGTGGTACCAAAAAGAGAAGCAGTTTATAAATGTTAAAAACCTAATTGATCTGAATGAAAGGAAGTAGAGGAGGCTGTGAGGGAATCAAAATTCCAGACAGGGACCAGTGCAGCATGAGCCAGGAAAGTAATATTTAATACCATTAGAGTAGGGATTCTCAACGAGGAGCAGTTTTGCCCCAGGGGACATTTGGCAATGTCTGGGGACATTTCGGGTATTTATGGGGCGTTTTACTGGCAGGTAGAGAAAGGACAGGGACTAGGGTAGGGCAAGCAAGACAAGGGCAAATGGAGGGAGCACCTAAAAAATCTTAGTATTCAAAATTAATGCAATAACCAGTGTCACCCCAATAAATTCAATTAAACGTATTTTTAAATTAATGCAAAAAATTCATGGTAGACAAAATGTTACAGTTTAAATAAAGAGAGGATCAATAACAATGCTGACCAGAGCCATGTTGGGAACTGAGGCAGAAGGAAAACATCAGAAATACTGATCCTGTCTTTACTTAAGGAAGTTTAATTAATTAAGTTTGTAAATAAAGTTAAATGTTGAGAAAGTAAATAGAATGTCCCCCTACTGGAATTTGTTTGCTATTTTTCTCGTGATAAATTTGATTCTGGGTTTTGGGGAGGAAAACGAGGTAAAGTGCCATTTTCATCACATAATGTTAGAGTGTATACAGTCAACGTGCTCACTGCTGTGAATGTTGACCTTGATCCCCTGGCTGAGCGAAGATCTGTCAGATTTCTCCACCATAAAGTTACTCTTTTTTCCTCCTTTGTACTACTGTTCTCTTTGGAAGGAAGTCACTATGCACAGCCTACATTTAAAGAGCAGGGAGTTATATATCACCTTAAGTTTTTTGGGGGGTTGTTTGTTTGTTTGTTTTCATCTTAAGTTTTTATACATACTATCTTGACAATAATTGGCCCTGGCTGGTGTGCTGAAAGGATTGAGCGACAGCCTACGAACTAAAAGGTCACTGGTTCAACTCCCAGTCAGGGCGAATGCCTGGGTTGCAGACCAGGTCCCCCCAGTAGGGGCACAGGAGAGGCAACCACACATGTTTCTTTCCCTGTCTTTCTCCTTCCCTTCCTTCTATCTAAAAATAAATAAATAAAAACCAAAAAGCAAAATAGCTAAAATATGTATTAACACATGTAAATTGGCCCTTTGGGTAAGGCAAATTCAACCCCACACTCTTCTTTTGTTCTTAAAGCTGGATTAGTCATAATAGAATTGATACAACACTAGATTTGTTGTAGTTTTTGATGTCCTTAATTGGCTTTTAAAAGTAGGGGTAATTTTCTATTTATATAATAATTAAAGGCACAGTTCAACAGTAAACCAACACTACCAAGTGACTAACAAGCAGGAACCCTATACAGCCTTGGATGCGCAAGACAAAAGAAATGATTCACCCCAGGGCAGGACATCTAAGGACAGCAATAGATTTCATCACGCTACTCAGAATGTGCACAATTTAACTGATTATTGCCTATTTCTGGAATATCCATTGAATATTTTCAGACCATGGTTGACCTCAGATAACTGAAACCATAGAAAACAAAACAGCTGATAAAGGGGAAATAACTGTAGTTAAAAAGAAATAGCTTAATAATTTCTTGTTGGAGACTGCCTTTCTTCATACCTGGGGCAAGAGAAAATTCCTCAGTGTAACACAACTCTGTAATGTTTACTGTACAATAATTTTTGAACTATCATTTTTATATTTGATATACAGACATATTTGAGAAGAACAAAAGGACTTTAAAAAGCAAAATAGCTAAAATACATATCAACACGTGTAAATTGGCCCTTTGGGTAAGGAGAAGAATTCAGCCCCCACACCCTTCTTTCATTCTTAAAGCCGGATTAGGAATAAAATAATAAAACTGACACAGACTCGATTAACAGGAGAAAAACAAATTTAATATGTGTGCACAGGAGAATCACAATATGATACTCAGATCATAAAATGAGGCTTAAATAAATGATCAAGCCAGGCACCTTTTTATACTTTTTAGACAAAGAAACAATACATTTTTGTGAAATTTACAGACCACCACCAACAACAAAAACAGTGCTCTTTAGAAAGGAATCTAAGCAAAGTTTGGGCTTGGGTAATAAACTAGTAAAGGTTAACAAGGCTTGTTTATGTATGTTTTGTCTTTGGATTCTTTCCATTCTTGTGATAAGGTTGTCTCTCAGCCTGGAGGAGAAGGAGCACCTATCAGATGGAGATTTATCTCCTGCTTTTAGATGGGCAAAGGAGTCAGCATTTTCTTCCAGCATGGGCAGGTGCCTCAATATGTTGTCTACTTGTGTTCCCAAGGATGTTGGACTTCAAAGTTTGGACTTTTATGTAATTTGCCATTTAAATCAGTGGTTTATTGAAATTGTCAGAGAGTTCTTTGTCTAAGATATAACATATTCTTCATATAAGAGTCAGCCAAGGAAATTTCTTCTATAATCAGCAATTTCAAAAATATCACAGAAAATACATTAAATATTATGAGAACACTGGTGTCTCCCATCCTGACAGGGTCTGATTCAGGGAGATGATAAGCAAATTAAAGAAAGAAAGCCCTGGCTGGTATGGTTCAGTGGATTGAGTGCCTGCCTGTGAAACAAAGAGTCACCAGTTCAATTCCCAGTCAGGGCACATGCCTGGTTTCAGGCCAGGTCTCTGGTTGGAGACATGGAGCTGATAATTTCTCTCACATATCTCTCAGAAGGGAGAGAAACACATCAATGTTTCTGTCCCTCTCTTTCTCCTTCCCTTCCCCCTCTCTGTAAATAAATACATGAAATCTTAAAAAAAAAAAAAAAAAAAAAGTCCTGTTTTTCTTGTATGATTGTAACTCTGCCAACAATGCTGTCTGGGCGTGACAGAGTCCATGGTTCTGGATTGTTTTCCCATGGCATTTTCTGTTGGTTGTTAAGATATATCCCCCATGGGCGCCTTTTTTATATGACATCTATACCTCTTACACCTGCCCTGTGGGACTCCTTCCTGGGTACCAGTCTTCTGGTAGTCAGTGTCCCTTTCAAGAAAGCTGTTAAAATGGATAATCTGGGAAGCCATAAGTAGCAGCCCTGACATGTTAGACTAGATCCAGCCCCTGTGCAATGGTTATACATGATCATTTACCTACCCTGATCAGCTTGCTAGTGGGTCACGACCAATAAGACTGTCCGTGCACACTTAACTACCATGGACAGCTCCCAACGGTCTGCCAGGTTCACTGTTGTCAAGCTTGAGCCCTGTGCCAGTCCCTGCATATCCCCAAACACAAAAGTCAAACTCTGTGAGTGATTGAGAAACTCTCTGCCCTTGGCTGAGATTGACAGAATGGCAACTCTTTCTCCCACAGAGTGAGGTTAGTGTATATGACAGGGAAAGAAAGCAGAGCCCACCAGCAACCTCATTTAAAGAAATTCTATTACCTTTCTTGATTACTCTCCCTGCCGCTTATAGACACTCCAGGTGGGTGGTAAACTAAGAACAACAAAGCCTGTTTTATAATCTCTTAATACGACTTACATAGAGCATCTATAACTTCCTGTTCAGTGTTTTGGGGGCTTCTGATAAAACTCCAAAACAAATATAAAGGTTAAACTTGCATTTGATTACAATGTATTTAGGATTATGCCTAAATACATTGTATATTTTTTAAAAGGTATATTTAAACTTGCCACCTGAAAATGTACTCCCAAACTCTGCTTCACATTCCGCAAGTTTGATTTCCCTCTAATTACATGCGTGTAAATGAGTAGATAGAATTAACGTTCAACACTAAAAATGCATACATAGTACAAAGCTGACACCAACTCCAGCGCGTGGTTTTTTCCCCTCATCAAGCAATTCTCTGACACCAGCCAGGTGTCCTACAATTCAACTCAATTCTGACACTATCAACCCAGAAATAGCATCAGATTCCATAAATTAAGGCCTTATTCTTATAAGACTGACCACAAATTCTGAAGCCAATCATAAATCCAGGCTATTACCTGTGCTTCTGATGAACCAGCAACAAAACAGAGGTTTCTGTTACCCCCTCCTTGGGTATGATTAATTTGCTAGAGTGGCTTAAAAGACTCAGGAGATCAATTTACTTACTAGATTACTAGTTTACTACAAGCGGATGAAGAGATACTTAGGGGGAGGTCCAGAACAAACAAGCTTCTGTCCCTGTGGAGTTTAGGGCCCTGTGTGGCCGCACATGGATACGTTCTGGTTCCCTAACTTGGAATCTCTCTGAAAGTCAGCCTTTCAGTTTTTATGGAGGCATCAATCACATAGGCATGTTTGATTATATCGGTGGTCCCCAACCTTTTTGGGAATCAGGGACCAGTTTCATGGAAAATAATTTTTCCACGGATAGGGGAGGAGGAGGATAGTTTCAGGATGATTCAAGCACATTACATTCAAGCTCACCTCCTGCTGTGCGGCCCAGTTCCTAACAGGCCTGGACAGTTAAGGGGGTTGGGGACCCCTGGATTTGATCATTGGCTCTTGGTGGCTGAACTCAATCCTCAACCCCACTCCCCTCCGGGAAGTCAGTGAGGAGGTGGGACTGAAAATTCCAACCTTCTAATCTCCTGGTTGGTTTCCCTGGCAACCAGCCCACCTTCAGATTACCTAGGAACATTCCAGTCACCTCATTAACATAACAAAAGGTGCGTTTAACACTCTCCTTACTTAGGAAATTCCAAAGATTTTAGGAGCTCTGGGCCAGGAAGGGCAGACCAAATACCTATTTCTCGTTATAAATCATAAAACTACATATAGTGTCCTGTGATACTGGAGCATCAAGTAGCAAAGGCATCGGGCTCCTTGAAGCAGAAGCAAGTGAAAGCTGTTTTGGAAATCTAATGGTCTTTCTACCAATCAGCTGTTTCAGCAATTTTGCCATCTACATAGTAAGTGGTCAATAAATATATGTTGAATTAATTAATTTATTTATTAAAAAATGCATCATGCAAGAAATATTTTTCATGTCAGTATACACACATCTCATTTAAGATTTCGTTTCTTTGCCTTTTCATTAAATTGAACATTTTTCAGATAACTTTTGGAAATGTGTTCTTTCTGTGAAGTTATTATTTATTCTCTTTGCCCACCCTACCATTGGGTGCTCATTTTTGTGGCTCGTTGACATCCAATATACAGGTGATATCTACCTTAGTTCTTGTTGCCATCAGCTTGGTAACTTCCACAACCAGGGAATAATTGGTCTGTCTCTAAATCTCTTTAATCCAATTTATTCCCTACCCTACAGTTTATCTCATCACTTACAACCCTTCAGTGGGGTCTAACAGTCTTAAATATTTAGTACCAAACCCTTAGCCTGAGTTGGAAAAGACTCCAGGCTTCTTTCTGATTGGTCTCCAGGTTAGAACATCTCTCATCAATTCTCCCATTTGAATTTTACCAGATAACAACCCAGATTAAAACTCCCCTGTAGCTTCTATTTACCCTCAGACTTTAATCCAAAAACCCTAATCATCTTAAATACTGATTCAAGTCTCATTTCTGGTCACTGCCCAGCCAAGAAATATATTTCTAGTTAGCCTGAACGTAAGATAACGAGTTGTGCTTATATCTAGAGAAATAACTTTCTGGGAAAAGCAAACAGTGAGTGTAAAGACCTAAAGTGGGACCGTGCTTGGCTTGTTACTAAAATACAAGGTGACCAGAGGGGCTGGAGCAGAGCGAGTGAAGAGAAGTATTAGCAGAAATCAGAAAGCTACCAAGGGGCTCAGTCCTGTAGGACTTTATAAGCCATTGTAAAGTCTTGCCCTTTGAAAGAATTGGAAAGCCACTGTCAAGTTTTGAGCTATGAAATGATATTATCTAATTTACATTTTAAAAGGACTGCTCTGTCACTATGCTGGAAATAGACTGGGGTAGGAAAAACAAAGGCAAAAGCAGAGAGATTTATTAAACCTATGTAATTTAGAGATGATGGTGATATGAAGTGGTAGTATTCTGGGTTTATTCTGGAAAAAAAAAAGTAAGATTTTCTGACAAATTGAGTTTGGACTGTGAGACAAGGAGAGGCGTCCAAGATGCTGCTGAGGTTTTTTGACTCAATGAACAGAACTAATGGAGCTGGCTTTCAGGGGAGAACAGAAGAGTGGGTGAGTTAGTGAAGGGGATCATGACTGAGTTTGGGAATTTTACGTTTGGCTTAAATTACCTATTAGACATCTAAGCAGAGATACTGCATTCGGAATTGATATACAAGGGTGGAGATAAAATTCTGGAACGAATCACCATTTGAGTGGTATTAAAAACCTTGAGACTGATGCCCGCTGGTATAGCTCAGTGGATTGAGCGCGGGCTGGGAACCAGAGGGTCCCGGTTTGATTCCCAGTTGGGGCACATGCCTGGGTTGCGGGCCAGGTCCCCAATGAGGACCCTGTGAGAGGCAACCATACATTGCTCTTTCTCCCTTCTCCTCTCTCTGAAAATAAATAAATAAAATCTTAAAAAAAAAAACACCTTGAGCCCTGGCTGGTGTGGCTCAGTGGATTGGGCGTGGGCTGGGAGCCAGACGATCCCGGTTCGATTCCCGGTCGGGGCATATGCCTGGGTTGTGGGCCGGTTCCCCGGTGGGGGCCATGTGAGAGGCGGCCACGCATTGGTGTTTCTCTTCCTCTCTTTCGCCCTCCCTTCTCCTCTCTCTAAGAGATGAATAAATAAAATCTTAAAAAAAAAAAAAAAAAAAAAACACCTTGAGATTGAATTACTGAAACCAGGACTGTATATATAGAAGAAGTCTAGGGATTTAGTCTTGACTGACTCAGAAGGATCAAGGTTGGGGAAAGGTAAGGAGAAGGAGAAGAAAGAAATAGAAACAAACTGGTGGAGCCATTGGTGCAGATGGAAACTCAGGGAAGTCATGAGAAGAAACTTATTCAAGATGAAGAGAGCTCTTGGTACTTCAAAAGCTTCTGATACTTCAAGTAAGATGGGAATTGGGTATTGACTGTTGGGTTTTACAATGTTAAGTTAATTAAGTGACTTTGACAAGAGGCGTGTCCGCCGAGTTTGGTCGTGAAGCTGAATTGAAGTAAATTCAGGAAAGCATGAGCAGAAAAAGAATCACCAATATGCAAATAGCAAATATAGAGAATGCTTTAAAAGAATTTTGATGTAAAAGAAAATAAAGAAATGGGTGTAACAGTAGAGGGATTGGAATTCAAAAGAGTTTTAAAGTAGAAATAGTAAACTTGAATTTAAGGAAATAATTTTCTAATGTGCCCAAGCAAGTTAAATGTAGTGTGGTCTATAATCCTGGGCCACGAGAGCATTTTTTAAAACTGAGATAAAATGTAGAAACCATAAAATTCACTCTTTTCAAGTGTAAAATTCCTTTTTTTTTTTTTTTTTTTTGCATATTCTCAATGCTGTACAACCATTAGCACTATTTAATTCAGGAATATTTTCATCACCCTAAAAAGAAAGCTATTAGCAGACACTCCCCATTCTGCCCTCCCCCAGTCCCTGACATCCACTAATCTATTTTCGGTTGCTACAGATTTACATAGACTGGATATTTCATAAACGGAATCATACAGTATATGAACTTTTGTGTCTGGCTTTTTTCTCTTAGCATGTTTTCAAGGTTTATCTATGTTGAACATGAATTAGGATTTTATTCCCTTTCTGAAGCTAGATAATATTTCATTGCATGAATATATTATGCTTTATCCATTCATTAGTTGATGGAATTTTGGGCTGTTTTCACTTTTTGGCTATTATCAGTAATGTTGCTCTGAACACTTACATAATAAGTTTTTATGTAGACATATGTTTGTGTAGACATTTCTAGTATATAGTACCTACAAAAGGAATTAACTGTGTTTAACTTTTTAAGAAACAAAGTTTTCTGCCTCTGTCGAGATAATCATATGGTTTTATCCTTTATTTTATTTTATTTTTATTTATTTTTTTTAAAGATTTTATTTTTATTTATTTTTAGAGAGAGGAGAAGGGACGGAGAGAGGGAGAGAAACAGCAATGTATAGTTGTCTCTCACATGGCCCTCATGGGGACCTGGCCCGCAACCCGGGCATGTGCCCTGACTGGGAATCGAACCGGGACCCTCTGGTTCCCAGCCCGCGCTCAATCCACTGAGCTACACCAGCCAGGGCTTATCCTTTATTTTAAATTGTATATATTTTTAATTTTTAGAGAGGGGGAAAGGGAGAGAGGAAGAGAGGGAAGGAAACATCGATGCAAGAGAAAAACATCAGCTGGCTGTCTTCCATACAAGCCCCAACTGGGGATTAAACCTGCAACCCAGGCTTGTGCCCTGACCAAGAATCAAACTGGCAACCTTTCAGTTTGCTGGATGATGCCCATCCAACTGAGCCACACTGGCCAGGGCTTGCCCTTTATTCAATTGATATATTACATTGATTGATTTTCATATATTTAACTAACTTCCTTCCTGGAATAAACCTCACTTGATCATGGTGTATAATCCTATTTATATGTTGCTATATTTGGATTGGTAGTACTTGTTGAAGATTTTTGCCTCTGTATCCATAAACGACATTCGTCCATAGTTTTCCTGGAATATCTCTGTCTGGTTTAGGCATCAGGGTGTGATGGCCAGTTTTAGGTGCAGCTTGGTTACACTGTGTAGACCTGCAGTTATTGAATCAAACACTAATGTAGATGCCATTGGTGTTTTTAAGGTATTTTTTAGATGTACTTTAAATCCTTGTCAGTTGACAGGAAAGGAGATTATCCTAGATAGCTCGAGTAAACCTGATCCAGTCAATTAAGGCTTTAAGAGGTGAGCTGAGGCTTCCCTGAAGAGAACAAATTCTGCCTTGGAGAGCAACTTGAACCCGTGCAGAAGAGTGCCAGCCTTTCTCCCAATGGCTGCCTTAAAGGTTTTGAGGATTTCAGACTTGCCTGGACAGTTCCCACAATCATGTAAGACAATTCTTAGCAATAAGTCTCTCAATATTATCTCCTGCTGGTTCTGTGTCTCTAGCTGAACTCTAACATATAACGTAGGGTAGGTAATACTGGCCTTATAGAGTTAGGGAGTGTTCCTTTCTCTTCTGTTTTTTTGGAACACTTTGTGAAGGGTTTAATCGTATTTATTTATTTTTAACTTTATTTCTGTTGACACTATTACAAATATTCCCATTTCCGCCTCTTTTGTCCACCTCTTCCCAGCTCCCACCCCCCTTCCCTCTGGCCATCTCCACACTGTTGTCTGTGTCTCTGGGTTATGAATTTATGTTCTTTGGATAACCTCTTCTTTCTTTCATCCGATCCCTTCATCCCCCTCCCCTCTGACAGCTGTCATCTGTTCCATGTACCCATGCCTCTGGTTCTATTTTGTTCCTCATTTAATTTTATTCATTAGATCCCACATATAAATGAAATCATGTGGTATTTATCTTTCTCTGATTGGCTTATTTCACTTACCATAATAATCTCCAGGTCCATCCGTGTGTTGCATAAGGTGAGTTCCTTCTTTTTTACAGCTGCATAATATTCCATTGTGTAAATGTACCACAGCATTTTTTAAAACTTTTTTAGAGAGATGGGAAGGGAGGGAGAAAGTGAGGGAGAAAAACATCAATGTGTGAGAGATACATTGACTGGTTTCCTCTCACACACCCCCAACCAGGTATCTGGCCCACAACCCAGGCATGTACAGTGACTGGGAATCGATCCAGCGACCCTTTAGTTCTCAGGCAAGTGCTAATTCACTGAGCCACACCAACCAGGGCTACCACAGCTTTTTTATCCTCTCATATACTAATGGGCACTTGGGCTGTTTCCAGATCTTGGCTATTGTAAATAATGCTCCTATGAACATTAGTGTTCAGGATTAGTGTTTCAGGATTCTTTGGATATATTCCCAGAATGGGATCACTGGGTCAAAAGGCAGTTCCATTTTAAATTTTTTAAGAGATGTTATTTATCTATTTATTTATTTATTTTTAGAGAGAGGGCAAGGGAGGGAGAAAGAGAGGGAGAGAAACATCGATGTGGGAGAGAAATATCGATTGGTCACCTCCTGCATGCTCCCTAACTGAGACTTGTCCAGCAATCCAGACATGTGCCCTGACTAGGAATCGAACCTGTGACCCTTTGGTTTTTAGGCCAGTACTCAATCCACTGAGCCACACTAGCCAGGGCTAATTTGAAGTTCTTTTATCTCAAAAATATCTGGGATGTCTTTTTGTGTTTGTGTTTATTGATCTACTTTATACTTTAAAAAAATCACTGCATTATATTCCATAGTATAATGTGAGCTCTGTGTGTGTGTGTGTGTGTGTGTGTGTGTGTGTGTGTGGCTGCTCTGAGCTTAAATCCCAGCTACAAATCTTACTAGCAGTGAAGGTTTGGGAGTTTGGGCTTGTCTGTTTGTTTGAGGGACTTGGATAGAACTGTAGATAAAACCTAGGATTTCTGGGTGGTGCTCTTTCTGTGGTGCTCTCTGCTCACCAACACCCTGTCTGGAGCCCCTTGCATGTTCTCAAGTCTTACGGGTTTTGCTTTCTTTGTTCTGTCCCCCTTAGATAAACCTTAATCTTTAAAATTTTGTTGAGGACCTGGCTGGTGTAGCTCAATGGATTGAGTGCAGGCTATGAACCCAAGAGTCACCAGTTTGATTCCAAGTCAGGGCACATGCCTGGGTTGCAGGCCAGGTCCCTAGTGGGGGCCACTTGAGGGGTAACCACACACTGATGCTTCTCTCCCTCTTTCCCTCCCTCTCCCCTCTCTAAAAATAAATAAAACTCTTTAAAAAATTTTTGTTGAAATAGGAAACAGACAAAACAAAACATGAATCACCGTGATTTTAGTAGTCTGACCACATTATGCCTTATTATAATCATTTATAGTCATAGATCCAATAAAAATTAGGTTTTTTTGTGCTAATAGTTATGGATTTCAGTGATAACAGTGTAGGTTTAACCACAGCAGATTCAACAGTTAAATGGGAAGAGGGGTTTATGATACAAAGAATATTAATCTTCTGAGTCAGAAGTGGAGAATGAAAGTGGGTGTGTGTTGGGTTTTTTTCTGCCTACCAGTGCTTGGCAGGTGAAATTAAACAGACTGTGTACACAGACTTAGCTAATCAGAGAAAGCAGATTCCATATAAAGAGGACAAGAACCAACCAACTGTTGATTACATGGGATTTTAGAATCACCAATTTCAGAGTTTTTTATTTGAAAATTTGAATTTTCATGTGGACTTTCTTGATTATTTTTTTACTTAATCTGTACTGTATTTTTTCCATTACTATTTAGTCCCCTTACAAACCCTTCTCCACCTTGATTCTTAAATATTAGCCATACATTCAAATTGTTTAAATTCTTTAAAAAAACTTCACAATATAAAGAAAACTATGTTGTTGAATTCTGCCCACAGCTGCCATTTTGCCACCTTTCGTGGCTCATATAGTCTTCAAAGGTGAAGTAAGTTTTTTCTATCCACAATCAGACTCTAGTGTTCACTGCCTTCATCAGGTACTACTCTTTATTCCCATGGACAAAGTCAGAAACCTGGCAGTCATCAGTTATACTACCCTGTCCCTCACAACTATACCGCAATTTTCTGATGGAAACTCATTATCTCTCGGTGCCACTTACTTCCCCATTTCCTCCACCACCCTTCCTTCCTTTCCCTAAAGCCTAAAGTCCATCATCATTCTAACTAATGCCCCCTTATCCACTGTTGCTCCCGTCTCAGCTATTCTCTCTCTTGGCAGCCAGAGTTTCCTTAAAATGCAAATTTATTTCTGTTACCTTCTCTGCTTAAAACCTTACAAAAACTGCCCTGGCTGGTGTAGTTCAGTGGATTGAGCGCAGGCTGGGAACCAGAGGGTCCCTGTTCGATTCCCAGTCAGGGCACATGCCTGGGTTGCGGTCCTGGTTCCCAGTGAGGGCCATGTGAGAGGCAACCATACATTGATGTTTCTCTCCCTTTCTGTATCCCTCCCTTCCCCTCTCTCTAAAATAAATAAATAAAATCTTAAAAAAAAAAAAAAACCTTACAAAAACTTACCATTGTGCCCTGGCTGGTATAGCTCAGTGGACTGAGCATCGGCCTGGGAACCAAAGGGTCACTGGTTTGATTCCCAGTCAGGGCACATGCCTGGGTTGCAGGCCAGATCCCTAGCTGGGGATGCATGAGAGGCAACCACACACATCGATATTTCTCTCCTCTCTTTCTCCCTCCCTGCTCCTCTGTCTAAAAATAAAATAAATAAAATATTAAAAAAAAACAAAAACCTTACCATTGTCCTTAGCTAAAAGATCAAATCTTTTAACTATCAAGCCCTGGCTGGTGTAGCTCAGTGGATTGAGCGCGGGCTGGGAACCAAGCGGTCCCAGTTCGATTCCCAGTCAGGGCACATGCCTGGGTTGCGGGCCAGGTCCCCGTGAGGGCCATGTGAGAGGCAACCATACATTGCTGTTTCTCTCCCTCTCTTTCTCCCTCACTTCCCCTCTCTCTAAAAATAAATAAAAATAAAATCTAAAAAAAAAAAAAATCTTTTAACTATATAGTGAATTGCCTGGCATATGTATCTGCTCAAATTATAGTTAAGTTAATGAATACATAATACAATAAAATATATAAAATCAAGGAAAGAAAATGCAAGTTTTTTTTACCTTAGTTACTAATTTTGAGTCAAAATCTGATTCAGAATTATTGATTTAGGTCTCCTAACTGCTAAAGTTAAAAGGACACATTGAAAGAATATATTAGTTTTCTGAAGAAAAAGTTTTTCTGTGACTTCCTTTTTAAAATAATAATATATTTCTCAAATCTGAGTATAAATTTACTATATGATTATTACAAACAAGCCTATCTCAATTAGCCAATAACGTCTCCTCTAGGACATGACTGAAATTACATCAATTATGAAGAGAAGAAAATTGTTCTCCTATTATCTATGTAAGGAAAATGAATATATCTATGAAGGAACATCAGTTTTAAGTACTAAAAAGTTGAAAAAGGGGAGACTAGCACCAGAGTACTTCAGAGTAAAAATAGTGGTATTTATTTTAGTGATTATGCCAGGACAGGAGCACATGCCAGTATGATCCTGGGAAAACTGAAACACATGAGCAAATTTCTAAAAACTATATATCTTACTAAAACTCTCAAGAAGAAATAGAAAGTCTGAAAAATCTTTTAAGTAGTTACTTATAACTTAATCATTTCACAGTAACTTATTTTTTACTAATTAACATTACAAGGAGACGTATGAATTTAATATATAGCCTTTTTCCTTAGTATGTATTTAAATCCAAAAGTAAATTATTTTTAAATTGTTCCTCCCATGAAAATCTTCATTGATTTTGACTAACTGTACTTTTCCTTTCCTCTCTGCTGTCCGCCAGCGTACAACATTGCTACTTTATGAAAATCACATATATCCTCGCACTGAAGAAATTGACTATGCTCTGAAAGTCAAATTTAGCCACCGTTTGTTTTTTCCCCACAGATCTTGTTACACAGAAACCATCAGTTCTGCTTTGTGGTCAAAATCCAGAGCAATCAAATGTGAATCATAGTGAGGATGAAATAAGGAAAAATAATCAGTGGAGAGAAGGAGACAGAGAAGAAAAGGAAAAGGATATAAAAGACAAACTGGAAGAGGAACAAGAGGAGGTGAAAAAAGAAGGAAAAATGGAAAATGAGGAAGGACATCTGGAGAAAAGATTAGTCGGTAAACCCCTCATGGACACTCTGTGGGCAAAGTTTAAGTTAAACAAACGCCCCAGCAAAGGAGATAGTCTGCTGCTTGCATTTGAATTTAACGTGACAGAAAAACAGGTAGGACAACATATTTCTTTATTGACAGAGTCATTTGTATAGTATTACTACCCATATAAACCAACACTTTCATTCTTGGATCAGTCACCTCCCCACCCCATTTTCTTTTCAGGTAAATCAATGTTTTTTTAAAAAAAGGGAAGAATTCAATAAAGAAATGTATAAGCGGAAACATAAGAGAAAGCTCAAGAGGTAAGAATGTTTTATATGTAGAACGTTAAGTTGTAAGGAAGTGAAAAAAGGAATACGGGGTAGAGCAAAAGTAGGTTTACAGTAATGAGTATGTAAACCAGAGTTTATCATGGTATTATTATTTATTAATTATTGCACTATTTTCCATATGACCAACTGTAAACCTGCTTTTGCCCCAACCTTCATACTGACTTTTGGGACACTTTGTATTCACATAGTTATTGGATAGCCCATAAATATTTTCATGTTTCTAGCCAGTGGCAAAGAACGATTTCCTGTCCTCTCTTTCACTCTGCTCAGCACACAAAAGCGCATGTGCACACATAGACATGCCACCGTTTACCATTTAGTCATATTACCACACAGGCAACAGCAGCCACCACATTTTCAGTGATGGCAGTATCGAATTAATAATTGTTTTCCTTAGATATGAATATATTTGATGCTTGTCTTTTCTTTCTATTGACAGAATCTCACATGATTGAAGGATGTTAAGAAAAGAACATCAGTATTTTTAAAAAGATTTTATTTATTTATTTGTAAAGAGAGGGGAAGGGAGGGAGAAAGAGAGGGAGAGAAACATCGATGTGTGGTTGCCTCTCATGCACCTCCTACTGGGGACCTGGCCTGTAACCCAGGCATGTGCCCTGACTGGGAGTCGAACCAGTGACCTTTTGGTTTGCAGGCCAGCACTCAGTCACTGAGGCACACCAGCCAGGGCAAACATCAGTTATTTTTAATAGCACTAGCCTGTATATAGAATTTTTACATATCTTTATATACATATATTTATTTATTACCTCACTTGGTCATCACTCTAAACCATAAAAGAGGAAACTGAATTGCTGGGAAATAATGTGATTTCACCAAAAAGTACAAGTCCCTAAATGTCTAAACTTGAATCTGTACTTTCATCTCTCAGGCGTTTTTATTCTAGGCTATGTCAATTTGTGTCTCATATATAATGTTTATATATTCCTGATTTCCTCTATTATAATTCTCATATGACAATATTTCAAATTTCTTGTACCTTTCCACCTTTATAACCTCTTTGACTCTGAAAATTTTAAAAGTGTTTTTGGAAGATCCCCTTGTTTTTTAGTGGGAAAGGTTTTCCAAATTTAACATTTTTATACATGTTAAGTATATGGACTGTTCTGTGGAACATTTTGTATGACACCATTCTTATGCATAAATGGAGTTCTGGGAGGGTAAGTAAGGAAATATTTGTTTTTAAAGGTTTTATTTATTTATTTTTAGAGAGAGGGGCATGAGAGAGAAAGAGAGGGAGAGGCACGTCGACATGGGAGAGAAGCATCAATCAGTTGCCTCTTCCATGTGACCCATCCAGGAGCTGAACCCGAAACCCAGGCATGTGTCCTGACCAGGAATCAAACTGGCAACTTTTTCTTTGCGTGCTGACGCCAACCAGCTGAGCCACACCGGTCAGGGCTAAACAAGAGAATGTTAAGTTTTTCATTCTGCGGAGAACTGGATGAGGGGAGTACAAAGAAGTTTCTAAACATTCTATTTTTACACTACTGTGAATTTGAAGCTTTATCATGTAAGTGCATTGAGTTCATTTAATTAAAAAATCAGTGAAGAAGTTACTAACCTCTTAGAGATTACTGGAAATCTTAGAGAATAAAAGGGAAATCTACTATAGGATCTTATGGGTTTAGTGCATCCGGCAATCTGTCAGTACATCTCTAACTGGCCCCTTCTGCCTTTTGTCTCCAAATGGGACTGGGCTCCTGAAAGGTGATCTTTGTCTGTGTCTGTGACTGAATGAATGAGAGGACCCCTTTTTCAATGATGCATGTTCCACTCCTGGTATAGTTCGGTTCAACAGGTCCAGCTCATAGCAGGACAATGGACCATGGAATCCCAGAGCTGCAAAGTAACCCAGTAGACAACGCCCCGCGGGGCTCAGTGTTCTCAGTCAGAGAGAGGAGAAGGGAGGGAGAAAGAGCAATGTATGGTTGCCTCTCACATGGCCCTCACTGGGGACCCGGCCCGCAACCCAGGCATGTGCCCTGACTGGGAATCGAACCGGGACTCTCTGGTTCCCAGCCCGCGCTCAATCCGCTGAGCTACACCAGCCGGGCCTCAGCAGCATAGCTTTTTGATTGCCAGGGGGGTGTCAGTGCCTTATGAGGCAGGATGTGGAAAACGGTGAAGAGTACCTCAGGCTCTTGCGGGTGACCCCAAATAGCCTTCCACATATCCTGACCACACAAGGCTTACTCAGGATCCTCCACCCCTGGGCTTCCCATTGTCTAAACAATTGAGTTAATTCTTTTAGATCCGCCCGACCTTGAGTGCAAAGTTTAATGGAGCCAGTTCTTGAGTTCAGCGGTGGTTTATTACTGTTTCCTGCCAGATGGTGTCAGTGTTGGGCTGAATAGCGACTACAGTCCTAGTGGATGGATCGCAGCAACTAGACCCATCCACACACCAGGGGTTGCCACAGGATACTCCACAGCACCTAGGGGCACTCACGTCTTTAGAGGCTGTGGCTGGCAAACAAGGTGCTCCTCTGCTGCAAATAGGCACGCCGCTTGGTCAAAGTGCGGGTTCAAGACACGGCAGAGATGGGTCCAATAAAATATTCCAAACCCACCCCTTGAAAGGAAGGGCAGTTCTTACCATGCTATGCTGTTCCTTCATGACAGGCTCTACCGGGAGGAGCCCTGTGTACACCGCACGGAGCTGTTGCTCTGTAGGTATATTGGGCTTTCTGTCCCCTTCCAGAGTGGGACCAAAATCCTAGGGGCACGATCTCCTTCCATTGTCTCTGCCACCGTGCCTGACCCATACCTTCCGGAGTCACAGACACAGCTAGCTCAAATGGCAGCCCTGCTTGGGAGATGCCCAGAGCTTTAATCTGCTCCACCTGCATTTCTGTCTTCTCAGAGACGGCTTGCTGCTCTGCTTCCTAGTCCCACTGTGCCCCACTTTTTAACTAGGAGGCATAAGGGACAGAGGCACTGTGCCAGGTGGGGAATAAAACTCCTCCAGAATCCCCAAGTCCTTATAATGGCTCACACCTCTTACATGTTCTAGGGGTTGGATAGGCTTGTACTTCATCAATCACAGCTTCCGGGACAGCATGTGTCTTATCTGACCATAGGACTCCTAAAAACTTTGTGACAGTGCCTGGGCCTTCAGTTTTCTGTGGGTTCATCTCCCATTTTATCCTTCACAGGTGTTCCAGCAAAATCTGCAGAGTGTCCTGCTGCAGAGGCAAGTCTTCACATGTTAACATCAGGTCACTGATGCAATGGCCTGTTTTGCTGATGTGGGGAAGGACAGCAGAAACGGGTCTCAGGCTGGCATTTTATGACATATTGCAGAGCTGCACAGGTAGCCTTGGGGGGAACTCTTGGAAAATTCATTATTTTCTCATGCCCCTATCATGTGAAGGGAAGTTGATCTTGTGACCCAGTGGCCAGGAGTGTACTGAAAAAAGCATCTGCTAAGTCCAGCACAGCATGGCACGCTCCTAGGACCATGAGCAAGCTATCTACAATGGCGCCATACGGAAGGGGGAACCACCTTGTTCATTTCTCAGTAGTCTGTGGTCATCTGCCATGAGCCATCTGCATTTTTTCTAACCACACTGTGTTGTTGAAAGCACTGTCGGCAGGGTGAACAGTACCCGCTCAGTGTAGTTACTGGATAGTTTCTCTGATTTCCTTATGCTCGTACCCCCAGCAATATTTTTATTTATCTGTTTGTTGATTGATTGATTTATTTTTTCCTGTCTTGTTTCGTTTTGGGGTTTTTTTGTTTTTCATTTACTTTCCCCCAGGCAATTTATTTTTTTAATATATTTTTTAAAAGATTTTATTTATTTATTTTTAGAGAGATGGGAAGGGAGGGAGAAAGAGAGGGAGAGAAACAGCAATGTATGGTTGCCTCTCACATGGCTCTCACTGGGGACCTGGCCCGCAACCCAGGCATGTGCCCTGACTGGGAATCGAACCGGAACCCTTTGGTTCCCAGCCCGCACTCAATCCACTGAGCTACACCAGCCAGGGCTCCCCCCAGGCAATTTAGATAATTTGACAATTACCACTGTTTGGGGCAGTAGACTTACTGGTTCTCAGTTGGTATTTCCCCTTAGCACTGATTTGATTATGGAGGTAGAATTCACTGTTAGAGGTTTGCAGAGTTTGACTTTATAGGGTATTAATGCCCAATATGTTCTCTGGTTCTGGAGAGCTAAGAACCTCATGTTCTCAAACAGAGGGAGGAGAATGCCCAAATTTCAGTGTTAAAGGGACCTTCCTGATTATAACTTCTGCCCTCTGTCACCAGCAACGGCACTGAGGGGGTCAGAAAACTTCTCAGAGTAAGCATGCATCAGTGAGCATTTGACTCCAGTACTCACTAGAGCCATCGCCTTTTATTTCTGGGAGACCAGTGAGGCCTCTGATCACCTCCAGTGGCCCTCACGTGGAGGCATTCTTGGCCTGCATCTTACGCCTGGGGTGTGGAAGGCACCCAGCCCAAATAGGACTGTATCCCTGAGGCCTCTGCTGGAGCAGGCAGGGCATCAGTGATGGTAGGGCCAGTGGAGCAGGTCTGAAGACTAAGGTTTTAAGGCTTTCTACATGCCAAACACAGCATTGGGTTGCTGGTCTATGTTTTCAGGTGGGAACACGCTGTGACAATGGGATCAAACCATATCCTTTGCTCTGGGTAACTTTTGCCAGACCCTTTACCTTCAGCTGGGATAGTCTTTTGGCTTTTCGAGCTCCTTCTCTGTCTCCAGTCTTTCCCACAGTCTGTACCCATTCTCAGGATTTGTCAGTTTTCCCAGATCAACAATGGATTGCCTAACCTCACAAATGTCTTATCCCACAGCTGAGCTCATATAGATATTGGTGTCCCATAGATGCTGGGGACAGACTTGACTATCTTGGCTTTTTTTTTTTTTTTTTTAAGATTTTATTTATTAGAAGGGAAGGGAGAGAGCAAGAGAGGGAGAGAAACATTAATGTGTGAGAGACACATCGATTGTCTCTAGCACGTTCCCAACTGGGGACCCAGCCTGCAACCCAGGCGTGTGCCATGACTGAGAATTGAACCGGCGACCCTTGGGTTCGGAGGCTGGCACTCAGTCCACTGAGCCACACCAGCCAGAGCTATATCTTGGCTTTTATTCCTTCAGTGAATGTGGTTTAATAAGGACCTTCAAAGACAGAGGTGTAGATGACCTGTCTCATCCTCTAGATTTCCAGCACCCCACATGTCTAGGGGGAGCACCCTCACTGGGCCAAGCCTCCCTACAGGCTAGAATAATCTCATCTATAAGGAAGCAAGTACCTTGAGCCCCAGAGCCCCATGCAGGTACTGCCAGAGGGCAGTCTGTGTAGTAGAAAATGAGATGTTGCTCATTCTCTTTGCCTCCTGCCCAGTCAAAGAAATGCCATTGCCATCCCTTCCTCCATATCCCATCACTGCACTGACCATGCCTGGACACTTGCCCTGGTCTTTTGCTGGAATTTGGCAGCTATATCCATAAGCTTAGTAGGAGTATATTCTCTCATCATGAATGTTACCTGGACTGGGTGCTGCCCCACTAGCTGGGGTTGTTGTAGCTGTGCTTTTGCTTTCCTTTGTGTTAGGGTCAAAGGTCAGGGGGCATCTCCTCTGTTTCACTGTCAATCACCACAACATCCTTTGCTTTGCTCTCCTCACTTTCCCAAGAAATCTTCCTCTTAGTGCCCAAAGCAGGCTTTGTCACAATCTCAGAACTTAATTCAAGGAGTACTGTGCCCTCCTAGCTTTGTAAAATGGGACGCCAAGGTCTCCAACTTATTATCTTGTTCTCCAATCTTGTCTGCCAGGCCCCAAAGTGAGCTGGAGCTTCATAATGGGCAACTGAACATCCTTCTCTAACCTCAGCTCTTCTTCCAACTTTCTTTTTTCTAAATATTTTATTTATTTGGTTTTAGAGAGAGGGTAAGGGACGGAGAAAGAAAGGGAGAGAAACATCAGCATGTGATTGCCTCTCATATGGCCCTCACTGGGGACCTGGCCTGCAACCCAGGCATGTGCCCTGACTGGGAATCAAACCGGGACCCTTTGGTTCCCAGCCTGCGCTCAATCCACTGAGCTACACCAG
Source organism: Micronycteris hirsuta (assembly GCA_004026765.1). Classification (NCBI taxonomy): domain Eukaryota; kingdom Metazoa; phylum Chordata; class Mammalia; order Chiroptera; family Phyllostomidae; genus Micronycteris; species Micronycteris hirsuta. The sequence goes on from PVJI01005916.1 coordinate 50,595, forward strand.
CCAGAGGGCCTCTTCTGCTTTCTTATCTCCATGTCCTAAAAGGTGCCTCAAGTCAGTCTGGTCTCCCTTCATGACGTTGAGTGCCTTGAGGGCAGGGGCCGGGTGCGAGGAGGTCTCCAGGTCCAACCGTATGGCACTGCCTGGCCTAGAGGGCGATAATGTCCTTTTCTTAAAGTCAGCTGATGGTAGATGTTAACTACATTTACAAAATACTTTTACAACATACACCTCAAATAGTCTAATTGACTACCAGTGAAGATGGTGGCGTAGGCAGATGTGGCTTGCCTCTTCATACAACTACATCAAAATTACAACTAAAATATAGAACAACCATCAATCCGAACCAGCAGAAATTGAGTTGAATGGAAGTCTGACAACTTCGGAATTAAAGAAACCACATCCATCCAGAATGGTAGGAGGGACTCAGACATAGAATGGGCTGGTCCCACAGCTGCAGGTGGTGGAAAAAATTCAGGAAGAATAACTTGGGAGCAAGGAGTCCCAGCCCCACACCAGGCCCCCCCAACCCGGGGTTCCAGTGTCGGGAAGATAAGTCCCCATAACTTTTGGCTGCAAAAACCAGCAGGGATTGAGTAGGTAGAAGAAACTGCTGGAGCCCCATGCAGTTCCTCTTAAAGAATCCACACACCGACTCAGACTCCTCCCTCTGAGCTCCAGCACCAAGGCAGAAGCTTGAAAGGCAACAGTGCCATAGGGGAGAAACTAAAGTGTCTGACATCAAGGCAAGCAGAAGCCATTGTCCCGTTTCTAAACCCTCCCCCCACGGAGCTATAGCGCCAGCAGGCTGGTCCATATCAGAGACTCCATCAATCTGGCTAACACTGTTTTCCCTGCCCTAGAAATCCCCAGAGACTCTGTCCCACCCAACTTACAGGCCTGTCTAAAGCTGCTTTTCCATATGAATGGCTCATCTCAGCTCACAACTTCCTAAATTCTCTCAAACAGGCAACAGCTGGCTTCAGTGAGCCCCAGGCCCAGCAGTAGCCGCAGCCAGCCTAGTTCACAGTTGGCTTTGCCTGGGAATCTCCAAGCCCAGCACAAGTAGCAGCCATCTCAGATTGCTTTATGGCTCAGGCAGGCAAAACACAGGTGGGGGCTAACCTTGGCCTGTACCACCTGGGAAACCCCAGGGCCAGCGCAACCAGTGGACAGCTACAGACCATGTCAGAGCACCACCACCCTGCCCCTTCACAGCTGATCCTCCATGGAGGACGGAGATTGGTGGTCAGTGGTCACAGCCAGTCCTTGCAGCTGACTGGCCTGGGTAAATCCTTCCCGTTGATCTGCCAACAGCAGCCAAGGCTCAACTACAAGAGGAGGGTGTACTCAGCCCCCATGAAGGTTAAACCTCAAGTACGCAGCTTGGGTGATAGGGGAGGCTGTGCTGCTGGACCCTAAAGGACACTTACTACATTAGGCTATGCTACCAAGATAGGAAGTCATAGCAGCTCTACCTAATATATAGAAACAAATACAGGGAGTCTGCCAAAATAAGGAGACAAAGAAACATGGCCCAGATGAAAGAATATATCAAAACTTCAGAAAAAAAGCTAAATGAAATGGAGATAAGCAATCTACTAGATGCAGAGTTCAAAACATTGGTTATAAGGATGCTCAAGGAACTTAGTGAGGACCTCAATAGCATAAAAAAGACCCAGTCAGAAACAAAGGATACACTAATTGAAATAAAGAACAATTTACAGGGAAACAATAGTATAGTGGATGAAGCTGAAAATCAAATCAATGAATTGTAATATAAGGAACCAAAAAACAACCAATCAGAACAATAAGAGGGGCCCTGGCTGGTGTGGCTTAGTGGATTGAGTGCCGGTCTGTGAACCAAAGAGTCACTGGTTCAATTCCCAGTCAGGACACATACCTGGGTTGTGGGCCAGCTCCCCAGTAGGGGGGGCATAAGAGGCAACCACACATTGGTGTTTCTCTCCCTTTCTTTCTCCCTCCCTTCCCCCATCTCTAAAAATAAATAAATTTAAAAAAAAGAAGAACAACAAGGGAGAAAAAGAATCCAAAAAAGTGAGGATAGTATAAGCAACCTCTGAATCAATTTCAAGAAATCCAACATTCACTTCCTAGGGGTGCCAGAAGAAGAGAAAGAGCAAGAAATTGGAAATCTGCCCTGGCTGGTGTAGCTCAGTGGATTGAGCGCGGGCTGGGAACCAGAGGGTCCCAGTTCGATTCCCAGTCAGGGCACATGCCTGGGTTGTGGGCCAGGTCCCCAGTGAGGGCCACGTGAGAGGCAACCATACATTGCTCTTTCTCCCTCCCTTCTCCTCTCTCTGAAAATAAATAAATAAAATCTTAAAAAAAAAAAAAAGAAATTGGAAATCTATTTGAAAAAGTAATGAAAGAAAACTTCCCTAGTTTTGTGAAGGAACTAGACACGCAAGTGCAGCAAGCACAGAGAATCCCAACTGTGTTGGATGCCAAGAGGCCCACTCCAAGACACATCATAATTAAAATGCCAAAAGTTAAAGAAGATCTTAACAGAAGCAAGAGAAGTTAGTTACCTACAGGGGAGTTCCCATAAGACTGTCAGCTAATTTCTCAAAAGAAACTTTGCAGACTAGAAGGAATTGTTGAGAAATATCAAAGTTATGAAAAGCAGGGGACTAAAGCCAGGATTGCTCTACCAAGCAAAGCTGTTATTTAGAATCAAAGGGAAGATTAACAGCTTTCCAGGCAAGAAAAAAACTAAAGGAGTTCATTATCACCAAACCATTAGTATAAGAAATGTTGAAGGGACTTATTTAATTTATTATTTATTAATTATTTATTTTTAAGCCCTGGCTGGTGTAGCTCAGTGGATTGAGCGCGGACTGGGAACCAAACGGTCCCGGTTCGATTCCCAGTCAGGGCACATGCCTGGGTTGCAGGCCAGGTCCCTAGTGAGGGCCATGTGAGAGGCAACCATACATTGCTGTTTTTGTCCCTTTCTGTCTCCCTCCCTTCCCCTCTCTCTAAAAATAAAAATAAAATCTTAAAAAAAAAATTATTTATTTTTAGAGAGAGGGGAGGGAAGGAAAAAGAGAGGGAGAAAAAGATCGATGTGTTAGAGAAACATCAGTCGTCTCTCATATGCTCCCAAATGGGGACCTGGCCCATAACCCAGGTTTGTGGCCTGACCAGGAATCAAACCAGCAACCTTTTGGATTGTAGACCTATGCTCAGTTCACTGAGCCACACCAACCAGAGCTTAAAGGGACTTATTTAAGAAAAGAAGTTCAAGTATGAACAACAAAATGGCAAAAAAAAAAAACCCAAAACACCGAAACATATCTACCAACAATTGAATCTTTTTTTTTTTAGGGTAGAATTAATATTTTATTGTCATTGCTATATCAGATGGCAGTTGAGTATTATAATATCTATACTTGATCTTTCTTTTTTGTAAATAAAAAACATTACAAGAGCCCACGGCTGGTTATGTTTTCAGAAAACATAGTTAAACTAATTCATTGATGATGGCTTCAAGTTTTTCCTTATTAGCTTCGGAAAATTCACCCATCTTTTGTCCTCTTTTAAAAAACTGGAAGGTTGGCATGCATTTGACTTCACATTCTGAGGCAACATCCTGACAGTCATCCACATCTACCTCAAGGAACAGCACATTGGTGTACTTTTCAGAGAGGGAATGAAAGAAAGGCTTGATCATTTTGCAAGGCCCACACCACGTGGCTGAGAAGTCAACGACCACAAGTTTATCTCCTGCACTGTTCAAGGCTTCCTGGAAAGCGTCCTTACTGTCAATCTGCTTCACCATTTTGGCGGCTGAGGTCTGATGAGCGACCATAAGAACCAATGGAGGCCCTGGCTGGCGTAGCTCAGTGGATTGAGCACGGGCTGCGAACCGGAGGGTCGCTGGTTCAGTTCCCAGTCAGGGCGCATCCCTGGGTTGCCGGCCAGGGCCACATGGGAGGTGGCCACACGCTGATGTTTCTCTCTCTCTCTTTATCCCTCCCTTCCCCTCTCTAAAAGTGAATAAATAAAATCTTAAAAAAAAAAAAAAAAAGAACCGATTGAAACGGATGCAAAGCCGCCAATCCAACTTCCAACAATTGAATCTTAAAAATAAACTAAGCAAACAAGAAGCACAGAGACAGAATCATGGATTTGGAGAATATTTTGATGGTTGCCAGCTAGGAGGGGGATGGGGAAGAATGGGTGAAGAGGTGAGGGGATTAAGAAGTACAAATAGGTAGTTACAGAATAGGCATGGGGATGTAAAGCATAAGAAATGGAGTAGCCAAAGAACCTATATGAATGACCCGTGAACATGAACCATGGTGGGAGGATTGCCTGAGGGAGTGGGGGTGCTGGGTGGATGGGGGTAAAGGGGTAAAAATCAGACAACTGTAATAGCATAATCAATAAAATATAATTTAAAAAAAACTCTGTGATTGGCCCTGGCTGATATAGCTCAGTGGATTGACTCTGGCCTGCAAACCAATAGATCTCTGGTTCAATTGCCAGTCAGGACACATGCCTGGCTTGTGGGCCAGGTCCCCCAGTACAGGGCACTAAAGAGGCAACCACACATTGATGTTTCTCTCCCTCTATTTCTCCTTCCCTTCTCCTCTCTCTGGAAATAAATAAATAAAATCTTTAAAAAAATAAAAATAATAAAAAATAAACATTGCCATATTTCCTCATCTTCTTGCCCTAACCCTTCCCAGTATCTTCACCAACTGCTTCCATAAATTTGAATTCCTTTTTCAACATCATGCTAACTGCTGTAGCTTTGAACTTTTGCCTTTACATGATTAAACTTATTTACTCCTGGGAGTCAGGAACCTCTCACTCCTTCTTTCTCTAATCCCTTTACAATATTAGAATACTTTGGCATCCTGAAATATTTTAAGTACAATATTTAGCCCTGGCTGGTGTAGCTCAGTGGATTGAGCGCGGGCTGGAAACCAAAGGGTCCCGGTTCGATTCCCAGTCAGGGCACATGCCTGGGTTGCGGGCCAGGTCCCCAGTGAGGGCCATGTGAGAGGCAACCATACATTGCTGTTTCTCTCCCTCTCTTTCTCCCTCCCTTTCCCTCTCTCTAAAAATAAATAAATAAATAAATAAATAAAATCTTAAAAACAAATTTAGATGCATTATTATTAGCATTAACAGCTTTATTTCATCCCGCTACCAGCAAATTAGAGCCACTAAGGTGCTAGATTTTCCCCTTTCTTCTTACCACAACCATCATCACCTCACCTTACTCAACTCCCTCAATCAACTACTTTTCTAAGTTCTTCTTCCTCATTCTCTAACAGAGAATGCCCTATTCAGAATAAACAGAGAAGCCCTATTCACCTCTAGGTCAAGAATATCAGATCATTCTAGAGAAATTTTAAACGTTTGCTCCTTTGCTTGGATTTAATAGGCTTTTCCATATGTTCTTCCCCTCCCCCTGGAGGCTAGATCTAATAGCGGGAAAAGAAATGTCTTTTTACAGTGAGTCAAAGATGCCCTGAGGGTAAGGTGGGAAAGAGGGAGTGATGCCCTGATGTCCCTAGTGTTGCTCAGGGGCAAAACTCTGACAATTCACCCAGCCTCACCCAGCCAATGACAAAGTATGAAAGGATACTAGGACTCTTCTGATGGTTGACTTTGGCTCCAGCACTCCCAGATGGCTTTGCTGAAACCTACTTAGACTTTTAGGCAGTCAAGAATGTTTCCATTCAGTCTCCCTCTCTTCCTCTCTCCTTCACTTGGGGTTAGACTTGCTTCATGAACTGCTGTGGATCTCCAGCCTTTTAAGCTCCTTCCTAATTTGCTCTCCTATAGGTATTTTCCCTAAAAAAAATTATTGCATACTTAAAAAAAAAAGTACTCTGACCACTGAGCTTGATGGTTTACTCTTCTGAACTCTCCCCTAGGAGAACTTAGAATTTGGTACATGCAATAATTTAGTTCGTAAATATCATAAACCTTTAGTTAGAGTAAGATCTGACAAATCTAAAACTAAACCACAAGAAAGAAATTTGCGCTTTTGAGAGTTCTTGCAATTCTCCAATTTTCTGAATATCATTGTTTTAGCCATGGCGCTAAATTATTAATTAATAAGTACTGAGCATTTTCCTTTCTGTCTCACACTGTATTCCAGAGCAGTGCTTCTCAAAATTTAGGGTGTATAAGAATTAGAGATTTTTTAAGCTGATCTTAAATTCTTTTTAAAAGCGTTTTTACCTGGCTGGTGTAGCTCAGTGGATTGAGCGTGGGCTGGGAACCAAGCGGTCCAGTTCAATTCCCAGCCAGGGCACATGCCCGGGTTGCGGGCCAGGTCCCCGTGAGGGCCACGTGAGAGGCAACCATACATTGCTGTTTCTCTCCCTCTCTTTCTCCCTCCCTTCCCCTCTCTCTAAAAATAAATAAATAAATAAATAAATAATAAATAAAATCTTTTAAAAAAAAGCGTTTTTATTGATTGATTTTCGAGAGAGACATCAATTTGTTGTTTCACGGACCATATTTTTTAACCCCTCCCCCACATCACACTTACCATATTTTGCCATGTACAATGTGCTCCCGTGTATAACGTGCAACCACATTTTTGGCCCAAGCTTTCAGGAAGAAAATCTTTTGTTTAATTTCTTAATTCAATTTTTTTATTTATTTATATTTAGAAACAAAACCGATGATCATATTCAGGGTATTATTTTGCATACAGATAGCAATATTACTTTCTAGAGTTAAACTTTTAACACATAAGCATAAATAAAATAATTAGAAACATTTATATAGATACAGAATTAGTACTACCCATGTATAATGAGCATCCTTATTTTTCCCTCAAAAATTTGGGCAAAAAAGTGCACATTATAGCCCACCTGGTGTAGCTCAATGGATTGAGCGCGGGCTGGGAACCAGAAGGTCCCGGTTCGATTCCCAGTTGGGGCACATGCCTGGGTTGCGGGCCGGGTCCACGGTGAGGGCCATGTGAGAGGCAACCACACATTGCTCTTTCTCCCTCCCTTCTCCTCTCTCTGAAAATAAATAAATAAAATTTTTTAAAAAGTGCACATTATACACAGCAAAATATGGTATTTAATATTCATTGATTGATCCTGGTATGTGCCCTGACTATGGCCAGCAATGCGGGTGCACTGGGATCATTTTCTAACCAGCTGAGCTATCCGGCCAAGGCTGAATTAGACATTTTAAAAGACAAGATTCCTGGGTCTCACTCCCAGGTATTTGGATTCAGTAGGTCTAAGGTAACACCCAGCCCAAGAATTTGCATTTCAAAAAGGGATGTTTTTGAAATGCAGTGGTGATGCTGACTGTGGCAGGAAAGGTGGGACTGTGGACTGCGCGATGCTAGCACTAGGCTGTAGTAGTAACAAGCCAGGCCCTCAAGGAATTTTTATTCCAAGCTAAAAATCCATACACACAAAACAGTGACTAAACTGTAAAATTACAAATGCTGTAGAGAGAGTTGGACACAGAAGAAGGGCACCTAATTCACTGGGAGAAGAGCAATTATACAAGGTGATACCTGATCTGTGTCTTGAAAGATAAGTAAGATGGGAGCTCGGCTAGTGTGGCTCAGTTGGCTGGAGCATCTTCCCGTGTAAACCAAAAGGTTGAAAAGTTGTGAGTTCAATTCCCAGTCAGGGCACATGTCTGGGTTGTGGGGTCCCAGTCAGGGAGTGTTCAAGAGGCAACCAATTGAAGTTTCCCTCTCACATCAATGTTCCTCTCTCTCACCCTCCCTTCCCCTCTCTCTAAAATCAATGGGCATGTCCTTGGGTAAGGATAAAATAAAATGAAATAAAAATTAAAAATAGAAAAATAACTAAAATGAACCAGGCAAAGAGAGGGGAGAAAAGCATTCAAGGCAGCAGGGACTGCTTGTGTAGAGCAATTTGCCAAAGCTTCAAAGGGGCTTGAGAAGCAGGCAGAGAGCAGACTGTGAGCTTACTTAGAGAAGACTTAAGCAGAGGGAAAATATGGCTGAATTTCAGGTGAATCACTCTGGTGCACAGTTGGTCCTGTCTGTGGAAGATTTATTGAAGGTCTCCAGAACTCTGGGCAAGAAGTGATGATGCCTTAACCAGAGTCTAGGGAGTGGTGTCACAGAACATCTAGGAGACAGGCTGGAGAAGAGTTAGGAAATAAAACTTTTATGACGTAGCTATTAATTTACTAAGTAAAGGCTTGGATGGTGGAAAATGTCAATGATGTCTCACATACTTTTCTTTTAGATGAATTTTTCATTGAACTTCAACACTTGCGCTAATGGTAAGGTCTGAGGTTCTTCTTAGCACACAGAGTACGTGTGAAGCCCCTGCCAGCAAATGGCTGTGAGACTCTAATTATTTGTGAAATTTAGGCCTTTGATTGACCATGGGGAGTCCATCTCAGGAAATAAATTTCTTTTAAGATTTTATATATTTATTTTTAAAGAGAAGGAAAGGGAGGGAGAGAGAGAGGGAAAGAGACATCGACGTGAGAGAGAACTCCTGCATTCGCCCCGACCAGGCACAGAACCTGCAACCCGGGCATGTGCCCTGACTGGGTATCAAACTGGACACCATTTCCTTTGCAGGAGGATTCCCTACCAACTGAGTCATACCAGTCAGGAAAGCATATGAATTTAGTTTGGGGATTCAAATCAAGTGAATTTTTCTTCTCTGGTCCACAAAAGTTATTTTGCGTATCACATTGAAGTAAAATTTAATATTTAAATGTACGGAAATGGCATCCACCCTCTATTTATTTGCTTATAAAGCTCCAGATTTTATTTAAACCCATTCCTTCATTTACAAGTAACACAAAGCAGTACTATTTGCCTAGTATTTTTCTAGAATAGTAGTTCTTAAACAATCGCAAGTGAAAAAATCAACCGGAGAACTTTTAAAACATAGATTCCTAGTGACCCCCACCAGAGATTCCTATTCAGTGCATCTGTGATAAAGCCCATCCACTTGTGTCCCTAACAAGCTTCTGGGTGATGCTGATGGTGCTGGCCTTTGAGCCACACTCTCCAGGGCTGGGGATACTGCTCTGAACAAATCAGACCAAAATTAAAATAATTGCCCTCATGCAACATATTTTAGTAGTAGTGGAGATACAGAAAACGATGATAGTTGATGGTAGATGACAAAGATAGATGATAGATAGATAGAATTGATATTACGCAAGATGTTGATAAATGCTATGAAAAGAACCAAATGGAGAAGGATAGGGCATGAGACGCATCAATGATAATACAATCACAAAGATTTAAAAGAGGGAGGAGATAAAGCTGGTTAGATTTCCAAGGGGAAAAACGGTTCGGAGAGAGATAAAAGGAAGGGCAAAAACGCTGATTCTGGAGCTTTGCTGGCTCGTTCCTGAATCGGCAAGGAGTCCAGCTTCACGGGGCAGAGAAGAATGCAAGGAGACAAGACAGAGGTACAGTACAAAACTAGAGGGGAGTTTATGTAATCTAGGGAGTTTGACTTGTTACTCTGAATGTGAGAATGCCAAAGATGGATTCTGAGCAAAGAAATAGTTTGATGAGACTTGTCTTAAAATTTTTTTTTTTTTTCATTTTGGCCAGTGGGTTGACACTAGACCAGGAAGGTGATGGTGCAAATGGGAAATCAATTGGGAGGCTGTTAGAATAATCCTAGCAATAGATGGTAGTTTGGATAGGGTGGTAGCCAAGTGGCCTCGTAGACACTTCCAAAGGTTAAGTGCAGCGTGTGTGAGAGCGCTTGCCAATGCGAGCTTACTCTTTGGCCAGAGGATGCGGGTAATTGCAAGTCCCAGCTCTTCTGTGACACAGGCAGTAACATAATAAATACATGTTAAAAAATAACCATTTCTTGCTCCTCTGGTTCTCTGAGCTCTAGTCCATGTGATGATCCAAAAAATCACTCAGTGAAAACAGAAAACACGTGGAGGAAAAAAATTAAAGAAGCAACTGAATTATATATACACACACATATGTGTGTTATATGTGTGTATATATATACATGAATGATTCTAGAGATATATATTTTTTAAAGATTTTATTTATTTATTATTTTAGAGAGAGGGTAAGGAAGGGAGAAAGAGAGGGAGAAACATTAATGTGTGGTTGCCTCTCATGCACCCCTAACTGGGGAGCTGGCTCGCAACCCAGGCATGACTGGGAATCAAACTGGCAACCCTTTGGTTTGCAGGCTGGCACTCAACCCACTGAGCCACACCAGCCAAGGCTGATTCTAAGTATATTTTGATGGCCTGGTAAACAAAGATGGTTTTAAGATCTTGGCCTGAGCAACTAAATGGCTGGAATTGTTATCCACTGATGGAGAAGACTATAAAGAGCTTGTATAGGGAGGAACATTGGAAGTTTGATTTGGAAATGTATATTTTGTGCGGCCTTTTAGAAATGCAAGTGAAGATGTTAAGTAAGGAGTTGGATATATGAGACTTGAGATAGGGGAGTAGATCTGGGATAAAGATATACATTTGAAAGTCAAAAGCGTATTGATGGTATTTAAAGTCCTATGACAGGAAGAGATCACCCAGGTAGTGAGTATAAGTGGAAAAGAGGTTTGAGAACTAAGCATTGGTACACTTTCAGATACACAGGAGATGAGGAAGAACCAGAAAGGAGACTGAGAGCAGACCACCAGGTTACGAGGAGGAGCACTGGAGCAACATAAACTACTGACAAGGGGGGATTTATAAAAAATTTACAGGTTCGTTTGTTTATTTGTTTTTGTACTACCCAGGGCCATTTCTTTATCCCTCAGGTCTCCCGACTATAATTTCAACAAATAAGCAATAAATATAATATTTCCCGGCCAATAAATGTTTATTAAATCACTAAATATGTACACATATATGTGTGTACATAATCAGCAAGGAACAGTTACTTATAGAATGGGCTTATTAGGTAAAGTGAAACAACATAAAGAAGAGAGAAATAGAAAAAAGGGACTCAGGCCCTGGCTGGTGTAGCTCAGTGGATTGAGCATGGGCTGGGAACCAAAGGATCCGGGTTCAATTCCCAGTCAGGGCACATGCCTGGGTTGCGGGCCAGTTCCCCACTGAGGGCCACGTGAGGGGCAACCATACATTGATGTTTCTCTCTCTCTCTCCCTCCCTTCCCCTCTCTCTAAAAATAAAGAAAATCTTTAAAAAAAAAAAGGGACTCAGTTGTACGGTGATGGACAGAAACTAGACTTTTGGTGGTGAGCATGATGTAGGACGTACAGATGTCAAATTACAATGTTGCATACCTGAAACTTAGGTAATGTTATAAACCAATGTTACTTCAATAAAAAAAAGAAATTTTAAAAGAATTTTTAAAAAGATTATGACTTGCTGAACAGTCAGATCATGGTTACCGTTTTTTAGCAAAAAGTATTTTTAAGTTAGTGTATATACACTCTATTTTAGACATAATGTAATTGCACACTTACCAGGCAGCTTTGGAGTAAATGTAACTTTGATATGCGTGGGCAAACCAAAAAATCATGTAACTCGTGTTATTGCAGTAATTGCTTCATCGTGTTGGGTGGGAATGGAACCTGCAGTATCTCCAAGGTATGCCTGTAAAATGTAAAATAAGGGCTTCATCCAAGTCACATTTGCAGCCCTGGACTCTAGCACATTACAACACACCCCTCCTCCACCCACACAGCCTACCCAAACAAACCCAAGGTCTCCGGCGGCTTCAGAAGCATTCTCAACTTATTCAAATTGCTTTCCTGGGCAAAGAATGTAGTAAGTCTGCCTTTTAGCTACCACCCCCTTCCAGGAGGATGAGGTGAATTTGTCCCAGTCTTTCCTGCAAAGAACCCCGTCAGCCAAGAACAAAGCTTCTGGTACCTGCAGTTTAGAGAGCTGCAAGGAAGCTGTGGTGGCTTCGAAGCTCTCATTTCCCAAACTGCTAAATGAGAGCCAGGAAGTCAGGTGTTCCCCCTTATTTATTTTTCTCCCAGTTTTATTGTGATGTAAATCGACATATAACATTATATTAAAGTTTACAGCAAAATAATCTGGTACATGTCAATAAATGATTACCATAATTCATTTAGTTAACATCCATCACTTCACTTTCCCTGTTTTAAAGAAATCCTATCCCATTTCTTTTTTTTTTAACTTGATTTTTTTCTTTGAGAGAGAATGAGAGGAAGGGAGAAAGAGAGAAACATCAATTTGTTGTTTTTCCAATCATTTATGCATTCACTGATTGCCTCTTGTATGTGCCCTGACTGGGGATGGAACTCTCACCCTTGGTGTAACAGACGATGCTCTAACCAACGGAGCTACCTGGCCAGGGCGCATATCCTATTTCTAATGAGACAGAGTATCTGCCTAAAGCACAAAGTCTTTCCACGTACTCTCTCTTCAGCTCCCCTATTCCAGACCCTTGCTTTCCAGAATGATGCTCTGCAAAGGCAAAGAAAAAAGTTCACATAAAATTTCATCCCCTTGTTTGGACCGGGCAATATTCCTACGCTCACAAGTTGACGTCTTTGCATTGTGAACAAAAACCAGCTTGCAGGGCTGCAAAGCCAGCAGCTCTAGGTGGAGACCCAAGTAGCAGAGTGCATGGTGGGGGGGGCGGGGGGGTTGGTTAAGAGTTGTATCTTAGAAAAACATGTGACAGGGATTTGCTAAGGGCTTACTTTTTAGGGATGGGATTGAAAAAAGGGAAGAAATCTTAAGTTTCTTAAATGTTGAATTTGGAAATGGGGAGGGAAATTGAAAACTGTTGACTGTTATCTTTGTCATAAATATGTTAGTGCTGGAACCCAACTCTAAGACTCTTCTTTGGAAGACATACCAAAAAAAGAACAGTGTGAGGATGGAGTAGGGTTGAAGGATATGACCGAATTGCCAGGCTAGCGAAGAGAAAACTGATTAAAGAAAGAGCCAGAGAAGGGGGGAAAGGCCAGAAAATTATGACTGCTTGGGAAAGAGGGGTAGACAGGAAGGCAAACATGGACTCTGAAAGGAACCTGTCGCAAACACTTTGGCGAATCCATGATAGGAATATCATTTGTCTAGAGGATGTTCTTAACTCCCTCCTTTCAACTGGTTGGTAAGTAAATATCATTATTTTACACATAGTAATGTCCCAGGTAAAATTAAAACGTTGTGGCTTCATTCTATCTTGTTGTTCACTGGATTAGAATAAAAATCCCAACAAAAGGTAATTTCAAACTTGAAGGTCATAGGCCCAGGATCCTGATAGAATTTCTACTAATAGCCACTGTTTGTAGGTCACTGTTGTGTCAAATACTGCATTTATCTTTATTAAATTTTTATAGCAACACAGAGAAGGTACTCTTGTCTCTATTTACAGATGAGAAAATTGAGACTTTTTAAAGTGGCTGAACCAAGATTCTATTCAGTAGCCTGTGTAAACAAACTAAAAATCTTCCATAGTAATGGTATGTGCATGATTACTAACAGAACACCCAAGTGTCTTAGGTTAGCAGATCTCAGCTCCTTTCCTCTGACCTTTCTGGAGAACAAGACAACGGGCCGTTGGAAAGACTACCCTGTCTTTCTGAAAGCTAAAAAAACAAGAAGCAACTTCAGTGGAAGTTGCAAACGAGTACTACTTTTAACATCAATGGAAGACTTAGCAACACACAATGTGTTTTATTGCGACCTCAGGGTGAATCAAAGAGGTAAACCAAGGAAGTTGAAGTTTCTGCATAACTAGCCCTTGATTTCTAGGGGTCTAGAAATCAAGAAAGTAATTATCCTAGTGAGAGTTTCATTCACCTGACACAGCGTCAGGAATTGAAAATATACCTTTGATTTTAAAAGGTAGAAAAGTGATGAATCTAGAAGCATTGCATTACTGGGTTTATTGTGTCTGTGGCCCCAGTTTTCTCATTCCCCACCCAGTCTGGGTTATTCTGCAGCTACCTTTTGCATTACAATGGCCTTGGGGAGGCTGGCAGACGGGATTAACCTAGAATTCGGGAGGGTGTGTGTGGGTGTGGGGCTACCAGGAGGGGCGGATCTAAATGTGGCTGAGCCTCCCTTATAAATCTCGAGCCTCCAACATTTCCACCCTTTTGTAGATTGGGTTTCTTGGCTCTCGCTGCAGAAAAGGTGACTCATCTTCATCTCGTCTTTTTGATACTTTTACATCTGGAGATGTTCGTATTTCTCTAAGCTCTTCTAATCTTACCATCCAGCTCCCAGGGTGTTTTTCTCCTTCGACTCGACAACATGAGTGTGGATTCGGCTTCTCCCCAAAGCCTGCCCTGCCCTGAAGCATCCAATTCTAGGGAACCTTCACCAGTGCCTGAAATTTATGAGCCTGAAGAAAACTATGCATCCTTGCCGATGTCATCTGCTGAGACACTCCACACAGAGACTGGTAAGAAAAAGTTGAACCCTTGAAATCCTGATTCCTGCAGGGAGAAAGGAAGAAGGAAAGGGGGGTAAGGGTCATCCTTTTCCCTCTAGTGAGCAATTACAGCCCGCTAACAGAAGCAGGTGTCATTATCTATCTATTAATCCTTGTGACACCTCTCTTTCCATTGTAACGTAGCACACGTGCCCTTTCACCCACGTCTCAGGTGTCAGGGGTCTCAGACTCAGACTAGGAGCCTGGGACTCGGCTTCAACTGCGTACTGTGCGTTTGAGAATTTACGTGTATAAACACCGTGGAAACAAATGTGTTGTGATAAATGAGCTGACGTATAAATCAGAACACCGTGCCGGGCACACAGTAACAGGAAATGTTGCTAAGCCAGAAGTGATAAATAACATCACAGCTGGGGGAGCTGGGGGGCAGGGGGCCGGTGGTGAGCATCCCTGTCCTGATCCTTATCTCCAGGGGTGCCAGAAATGGCTTGGCTGGTTAGATGGGTCTCAGCTTGTTGAAATGTTTTACTTTTCCATGACAGGAGCAGTTTGGCTTTCCTCCCGCCCTCTGGTTGTATGGGAGTTCATGGAAAGCTCTGTGAGCACATGCTATGCTCAAATCTCCTAAATCCCAAGGAAGTATTTGCTTTATGGTAGATAATTCCAGAAG
Source organism: Micronycteris hirsuta (assembly GCA_004026765.1). NCBI lineage: Eukaryota > Metazoa > Chordata > Mammalia > Chiroptera > Phyllostomidae > Micronycteris > Micronycteris hirsuta. The sequence continues at coordinate 65,624 of PVJI01005916.1, forward strand.
GTTTAATCTGCTGACAGTCAAAGTGGCTGGAGTTGGGAATTAAAATCCACTCTGGCTTCAAAACCTTTACTCTAGCACTTAGGCTTCCAGATAATGGTGGGTGGGAGGTGCTTGAGATACTTAAAGCCGGCAACACCTTTTTGGAAATCATTCTGTTAAAAAGGTAAAATCAACTTTTAGCCAAGAATGCCATTTTTAACATAGTATAAAAATTAGCTTAAAAATTATGTTGTTATTATTATGCCCTGGCTGGTGTAGCTCAGTGGATTGAGCGCGGGCTGGGAACCAGGCATTCCCGGTTCGATTCCCAGTCAGGGCACATGCCTAGGTTGCAGGCCAGGTCCCCGTGAGGGCCATGTGAGAGGCAACCATACATTGCTGTTTCTCTCCCTCTCTGTCTCCCTCCCTTTCCCTCTCTCTAAAAAGAAAAAAAAAAAAATTATGTTATTATGCCCTGGCTGGTGTAGCTCAGTGGATTGAGCGTGGGCTAGGAACCATAGGGTCCAGGTTCGATTCCCAGTCGGGGCACATGCCTTGGTTGCAGGCCGGGTCCCCAATGAGGGCCATGTGAGAGGCAACCATACATTGCTCTTTCTCCCTCCCTTCTCCTCTCTCTGAAAATAAATAAACGAAATCTTTAAAAAAAAAAAAAAGTTATGTTGCCCTGGCTGGTGTGGCTCAGTGGATTGAGCACGGGCTGGGAATCGGGGTCCCGGTTCGATTCCCAGTCGGGGCACATGCCTGGGTTGCGGGCCGGGTCCCCAGTGGGGGCCGCGTGAGAGGCAACCATACATTGCTGTTTCTTCCTCTCTTTCTCCCTCCCTTCTCCTCTCTCTAAAAATAAATAAATAAAATCTTTAAAAAAAAAAGTTATGTTATTATTACAACTGTAAAACTTAAGTTGTGGAAGAGTTATAGCTATGTTTGAGTGTTGGACTTTAATGCTACCCTGTTGCCCTAAATTTTGTGTTAATGTCCCTTGATAATTTCAACATTGAAAAAGCAGCACTGGATTGTGAGAGAAATAGCAGGTGGGCATGTCCTCTGTGGCAAGCCAAGAGCAAGTTTGTGTAGATGGTTAATTTTTAAAACTTGCCCCACTTCTAGTCATTAGCTGAGGGCTTTCCTTCTTAGATCTGTTTACAAGAAGCACAAGATTGTGAATTTTTGCCTTTTAAAAAAATGTTATTTATTTTTTAGAAAGGGGAAGGGAAGGGAGGGAGAAGGGGAGAGAGAGAAACATCAATGTGTGGTTGCCTCTCACGTACCCCCTACTGGGGACCTGGCCCACAACCAGACATGTGCCCTGACTGGGAATCCAACTGGCGACCCTTAGGTTCGCAGGTCAGCACTCAATTCACTGAGCCACACCACCTAGGGCAAATTTTTACCTTTTAAAACCTGACATTTATCCTATGACCAGGAATTGGAGTTGAGAACTGGGACTTCCTCAGTGCAAATAAGAATCAAAGCGCCTACCTAGATGTGGGTAACACAGGAAATAAATTTTCGGTTACAAAGTCAATATATCCAGGTCCTGTGCTAGACAGTTTTTTATCTATTACCTTGTTTAGTCAATGAAGAAACTGACTGAGGGAGGAATAATATTGGGAGATGAGGTCACAGAGCTAAGAAAGTCTGGATTGAAACAGAAGCCTATCAAAATTCACATCTCCTGTTAGTCCTGGTATTTAGGAGTAGGTGGTAACTATTGATGGTATGTATAGGATTCCCAGAATCTGATCATCCGTTTATTTATTTATTTATTTATTTATTTATTTATTTATTGGAATAAATACCTTTGTTACATGAGCTAAGATAGGAGGGAGGAGCATTTATTTGCTGTTCTGGGCCTTGATTTCCCTCAGCTACAATCCCAGCTCTCTGCCCTCTAGCACAGACGCCCGATCGGCTACACTGGCCTGGTCTTGGATTGATGCACGCAAGCAGCTTGCCCTTTGGAATTGCTCCTCTAGAATACAGCTGATTTTGCCATTCTTTTCCCTTTCATCATATTTCTTCTGAATTTTCTTTGATCATCTTTAAATTCTCTTCCTCCTTAGGAGTCAGCTTGGCACCCTTCTTGCAGCCCAGAGCAGTGCCTAGGGGGATTACCACTATGCTGTGTGGCTAGTGAGCATAGTGCAGTTCTTTTTTTATTTATTTTTAGAGGGGACTGGAGGGAGAAAAGAGAGGGAGAGAAACATCAATGTGCAGTTACCTCTTGTGCACCCCCTCCTGGGGACCTAGAGGGCAACCGAGGCATGTGCCCTGACTGGGAATCGAACCAGTGACCTTTTGGTTTACAGGCCCATGCTCAGTCCACTGAGCCACACCAGCCAGACCCCAATGCAGTTCTTTACTAGAGTCTTCATACAGACTAGCTTGTCCTTGGATGCATTGCAGACAACATCAGTAATCCTTGTTTTGCATGTACAACACTGAGCCCCAGGAGAAGCTGCCCACATCCAGCCTCAAGGCGCAGGTAGTACTTCTTGCTGCCTTCCCACACGTGGACTGTGTGTATGCTGTGGGGCCAATCTGAGGGCTGGCAGCAGGGCGTCCCAGCTCAGAGTTTGGCTTCTTGCTGTGGAGCTTGTTCTTGCCCCCAGTCTTATCTCACTTGTGCCAGTTGTCCTGAGTGATGTCCATGGCTCAGCACCAGCTGGAAAAAGCTGAGCATCAGTTTAAAAAATTATGTAGGTATTAAGATTACTAGAGGAAGTTATGAAGGGACACGGTATGCAGGAGTCAGGTAATCCATTTTGACTTTTATGAATAGCCAGGGTGTTGTCCCAGAGGTTTGAATCTCACTCTGTTCCCCAGCAATATTAGCCAAGTCCATTAGGATTAGCCATGGCCATTGCCTGTAAAATGGTGACACTGGTACACTTACTAGACTGTACAAAGGTTGGCATATTATTCAGGTTACTTAAAAATTATTAGTTCCTACCTAGCTCTGAGGTTGTGAAGACTTTAAAAATGCTTTGAAAATAAATATGCATATTAGTATTTAAAAAGCTTTAGAGAAAAGTGTCGTTTTTATTCCCAACAGTCTCTCCTCTTCCTTCCTCCATGGACCTGCTTATTCAGAACAGCCCTGATTCTTCCACCAGTCCCAACATAATACTGCCCACGTCTGTAGAGGACAGCGCAGCGAAGGAGGAAAAGGGCCAAGCCAAGAAACAGAAGGTCAGAACCGTCTTCTCCCAGACGCAGCTCTGTGTCCTCAATGAGCGATTTCAGAGGCAGAAGTATCTCAGCCTCCAGCAGATGCAAGAACTTTCCAATGTCCTAAACCTTAGCTACAAACAGGTAAGGTGTTTGGTTGTTTGCTTTGCAATAAGAAATTTAAAAAAATATGCCCTGTCTGGTGTACCTCAGTGGACTGAGCGCGGGCTGGGAACCAGAGGGTCCCAGTTTGATTGCCCATCAGGGCACATGCCTGGGTTGCAGGCCGGGTCCCCAGTGAGGGCCATGTGAGAGGCAAACATACATTGCTGTTTCTCTCCCTCTCTGTCTCCCTCCCTTCCCCTCTCTCTAAAATAGATAAATAAAATCTTTTAAAAAAAAAAGAAATTAAAAAAAATAAAGCTAAATTGCAGGTAAGCATTGCTAGCATCGTTCTGTGCCCTTTGTTTTTATGTACCGCCCACAAATAATTTAATGTGAAAATGGAATGTTTTTGTAACATGTTTCACAACCATCTTTCTTTTCATTAAACAGTTTCCTGTGTGAATGTGTCTTAATTTATTTGACTATTTTCTCTGTTGCGCAAATCAAAATTGTGAAAATGTTTCCAATTTTGCCTTAATCAAAAGAGGTATATACTCCCGTCTTCCAGGCGAGGGGAGTCCCTGACCAAAACTGGTTCTCCTTAAAGTAAAAAATGCATCTTTTATCTGTTTGCATTTGATTACTAATGAGGTTAATTATTTCTCATACATTTCTCTTTTTTTAATACGTGTGTTGGCATTTTACTCAGTAAAATATTTTATTGTTTTCTGTCACTGGTTCCATACTTAGAAAGTCCTCTAGTCCATGACTTTATTTTACATGTGTGTGTGTATATATATATATATATATATATATATATATATATTCTGGTCCTTCTGTGATCTCATTTTCTAACTTAAGTTTATAAACCATGTGGAATTTTAGTTTATTATGTCCTGCAATATAACTTGATATTTTCTAATTGTCCTAACTGTATATTTCATAATTCCTGAATTAAAATACCAGCATTAACATGAAACACTGTATTTTTCCATGTGTAAAGTGCTCCCGTGTATAATGCATACGCAAGTTTTTGGCCCACACTTTCAGGGGGAAAATCTTTCATTTTAATTTTTTTAATTCAATTATTTATGTATTTATATTTAGATACTTGTTTTTTGTATTATAAAGGAATTTTAGCATTTACTTTTGAACATATGGCAAGAGGAAATTTGTGTAACAAATAAGTACAAAATACAAGAACAGATTCAATGTCCAAGAAATTTTTTACAACAAAACCGATTATCATATTACAGGGTATTACTTTGCATATGGGTATCATTATTGCTTTCTAGAGTTACACTTTTTCCAAAGATTTTATTTATTTTTAGAGAGAGGGGGAGGGTGAGAGACGGGGAGAGAAACATCAATGTGTGGGTGCCTCTTGCGCACCCCCTACTGGAGACCTGGCCTACAACCCACACTTGTGTCCTGACTGGGAATCGAACTGGCTGCCCTTTGGTTCACAGGCTGGCACTCAAATCACTGAGCCACACCAGCCAGGATGCTTTCTGTAGTTATACTTTTAATATATAAGCATAAATAAAAGAATTAAAACCATATATAGATATGGAATTAGTACTACCCATGTATAATATGCATCCTTAATTTTCCCTGAAAATTTTGGGCAAAAGTGCACATTATACACGGCAAAATAAGTTATGTGATGTGTTCATGGGGAGGGGGCTTTTTTATTGCAAACAGATTGAGGCTAACTGTGGCTAATGGCATGAGTAAACCAAAGGAAGATGAGTAGACATCTAAATGTGTACTTCTAGGTTAATAGATTTGCAGTCTGTTTTTAAAAAGATTCTAGAAATTAAAATTTTGTTCCTGAGCTTCAGATAGTTGTAGTTGTCAGGTGTGTGTGGGGGTGGGGGGGTGAATAATAATCTGATCCCTAGCACATCTGCTTTACTACTATTCTATGTTTTCCTGTCACTTTTTTCCTGCAGATTAAGACCTGGTTCCAGAACCAGAGAATGAAATGTAAGAGGTGGCAGAAGTACAACTGGCCAAAGAATTGCAACCGTTTTACTCAGGTAACAGGAAACCTTTATTCTGCGCTTCCCTTTCAATGACTTTTCAGTTTTGTCTATTGCTGAAGCATAAACCCCAGTCACGGACAGTTCTGAGCTTTCCTGTACCCTTTCCATTAACTCACCCTTCTCTTTCAGATGAGCTCAGCGACTACAGAGTACCTGGGCTTCTCTTCCTATCACCACCAGGGGTGTCTGGTGAATGCGTCCGGAAACCTTTCCGTGTGGAGCAACCAGACCTGCAGTAACCTATCTTGCAGCAACCATTCCTGGAACAGCCCATCTTGGAACTACCATTCCTGGAACAGCCAGACCTGGTGCCCCCAGGCCTGGAACAACCAGGCCTGGGCCAATCAGTTCTATAGTTATGGAGAGGAACCCCTGCAGCCCCAGATCCAGTTCCCGCAAACTCCCATCAGTGATTTAGAGGTCACCTTGGAAGCCGCTGGGGAAAGCTATGACGCAATACTGCAAACCCCTATGTATTATAGCACCCAGCAAACCGTGGATTTTTTCCCAGATTACTCCGGGAGCATGCAGCCTGACTCCACAAACATCTAGCCATGAACATTCAGTGTGACAACAGGTATATTCAATCTCAATTTGGGCAGTGGCTGTATCTCTCCGAGGATTTTTCTGTGTATCTCTGCCTTGATATGCTGCTTCTCATTATGCTTATTATGCCAACTTGGAGCGGAAGGGGTGAGGCATGATGAGTCTAGTCAGAGATTTCCGTAGTCTTGCTGCTAGGGACATATGAGATGTCTCTGGCTATAGATAATTCAATATAATACTATTTTGAATTACTGTAGGGTGTAGAATCTCACACTCAAGAATAGAAAGTAAAAGTACAAATATGCGTGATAAAACATTTGTGTTTTCTGGGATTGGGAGGCCTGTTAAAAACCTCAGTTCAGGTGAATGGTTAACCTACAATCTACTTAACTGATTTCCTCTGCCCCTTTTGCTGTTTTACTATAAACCCCCATTTATTACTCAGGTATTTGTGATAGATGTTTTGTATTTTGCTGTATCATCATATTACCAATTTGGCTGGTAAGTTTAAATGCAAATAAATAAAAAGTCTATTTTCCCATTATTTGGCTCTACCCTACTTTCACCCAGTGGTCTAATGAGTAAAAATCTGCTCGTCATGGGTATTTACTGCATTTTTTATGTGGGGGAAAATTAACTGAAATTTTCTCTAGCCACTGGGGAGATTGCCATCTTAGAAATGAGTAAAGAAAAAGTCACCAAGGATATGATAGACAGACATTAACTAAACCTGAACAAACTTATATCCTCCTTGTATGTCTAATGTTGAAACAATAAAATCTGTGGCTATTTTCAGTTAAGAGTGACACATCTGGAGGATTTGGAAAGTGATGAGCAGAGCTCTTGGGTTTTAGAGGCAGCCAGGAGAGGCAAATACTGGAATGTCACCCTATAACACATGTCACATATATGAAACGTTCTGTGACTACTCTTCATTCAGTATAAGTCTACCCTGCCAGAAGTAACTATGTTGAAATAAGCTTATTTTTAAAGCATTTTAAAAATAAAGTGCTTTTATTTTTTGACATTTAAATTTATAGATCAACTACACGGCACAATTTAATGTGTTATTTTAATGTATGACTTGGTAAGTGTATTAATGTTAAGACTGAAAAGGATGGATCAGAGACCAATAATAAGTAAATACTAGGGCTAGTTTGAAATAGAATTTTATTTTCAGGTAAACTATGTTCTCATCTTAGAAGAAGCTAATCAGTCCCCTATAACTTATATAATGAACCCCTTTTTTACTGTACTTTTCCTACCCAATCTTGTCCCAAGTTCATTGGATTGTGGGGGCACTTTTCATTCACTGCTCTGGTTTTTGCTCCATGGAAACCTCCAGGTTGCTGAAGCATCAGAGATGCAGAGAATAACCAGAGCAGGTTTCTTGGTCATTGTCTCCCAGTTTTCCAGTATTGCTCTATAATGTCATCCAATCCAATTATCTAGATATTTCACAGAAGAAAAGGAAAGCAGGATAATTAATTTCTGCCAAGACTTAAGGACAACATGCTATTCTTTTCAACTGTCAGGTATTTGAGTTTGTGCCAAGCATTATACTATGAACCAAGTAGATAACTGAAACAAAACATTTTATTGAACTACAAAAATAATATACAAAAGGCCATTCTCTAAGTCACCACTTTTTAGTTTTACAATTCAAGGACAGATTCAATTGTGACTTTGAAAAAAATCTATCTGCTCCTGCCACCTGCCTTTTTTACTTATATTTTGAATGTATGAGTGAAGGATTAAACAAACGTAGTTAGATTAACCTACAGCTTTTTTTTTTTTTAAAGATTTTATTTTTATTTCTTTTTAGAGAGGGGGGGAAGGGGGAGAGACAGAGAGGGAGAGAAACAACAATGTATGATTGCCTCCCACATGGCCCTCACTGGGGACCTGGCCCGCAACCCAGGCATGTGCCCTGACTGGGAATCGAACCGGGACCCTCTGGTTCCCAGCCCGCGCTCAATCCACTGAGCTACACCAGCCAGGGCTTTTTTTTTTTTAAAGAAAATAATTTGTCACTAACATTTTTACAACATGTTTGGCTCTAAGTGCACATAATAGACAAAAATTTTGAGGAAATACTAAACGGTGAACCAGAGCCTAGAAACTTTTGTGAAAAGAAACTTATTACAAAGTAATAGAGCCCAGGAAATTTAAGTTTAGCTCTGCAGTACTGGCCATGTCATGGAACAATTTTTTACGCCCCTGGTTAACTGCTTGTGTTTTGCATTCACTTTGGTTTATTTGACAGCGGGAATAAGCAAGGAAGGGCTAAGAGTTAAGGAAAGTTTAGAGTAGTGAAGTGGACAGAAGCACCTATCACCTTCAAAGCATCATGCCGGATACTGGAGAAGAAAAGGAAAAAGGATTGAAAAAGGGTGAAAAAACCTAAGGCAGAGGATAGCAAAATCAACCAAGGAAGCAAAGAACATTTTTTTTTAAGATTGTATTTATTTTTAGAGAGGGGAAGGGAAGGAGAAAGAGGGAGAGAAACATCAATGTGCGGTTGCCACATGGTCTGCAACCCAGGCTTGTGCCCTGATTGGGAATCGAACCAGTGACCTTTTGGTTCACAAACCCATGCTTAATTCACTGAGCTACACTAGCCAGGGTCAAAGAACACTTTTTATTTATTTATTTTTCTTTATTTTATTTATTAATTTTTAGACAGAAGGGAAGGGAAGGAGAAAGAGAAGGAGAGAAACATCAATGTGTGTGGTTGCCTCTCACGTGGCCCCCATTGGGGACCTGGCCTGCAACCCAGGCATGTGCCCTGACTGGGAATTGAACTGGCGACCCTTTGGTTCGCAGCCCGTGCTCAATCCACTGAGCTACACCAGCCAGGGCTCATTATTTATCTTTTTATAAAATTGTACATTCTGATTGCAAAACTAAAAGAAACTCAGTATTAAATTTAAGAAATACATAATAAAGTGAATCTACTAAAAACATCTATTCAAGCCCTAGCTGGTGTGGCTCAGTGGATTGAGCATGGGCCTGTGAACCAGAGGGTCACTGGTTTGATTCCCAGTCAGGGCACATGCCCAGGCTGCAGACCAGGTCCCCAGTTGGGGGTGTGTGAGAGGCAACCACACAGTGATGTTTCTCTCCCTCTCTCCTTCCCTTCCCCTCTCTCTAAAAAATAAATAAAATCTTAAAAAAAAAAAAACATCTATTCAATGATAAACTGTTGTAAATGGGTGGTTTTACATGTAAATTTTTTTAATGCTTCATGAGTTTGCATGTCTTTTTGCAGGGGCTGTGCTAATCTCTATCATTCCAATTTTAGTACATGTGCTGCCGAAGTGAGCACTACATGTGAATTTTAATGGATATATGTGTACTTTGTGACAGGATTATACCATGTATTTTTTAATTAAAAAAATACTGATTTTAGAAAGAGACATCAATTTGTTGTTCCACTTATTTAGGCATTCATTGGTTGCTTCTTGTATGTGCCTTGATGGGAGGTTGAACCCACAACCTTGGTGTGTTGGGATGATGCTCTAACCAACTGAGCAACCTGGCCAGGGCCATACTTTCTATTCTCTCTTGAAAAGTAATTTTCTTACTTAACATGACATCTTCAACTTTGCGTGTCAGAATTTCGAAATATATTTGAAAGGATCATAAAAATGGATAATTATGTGCAAAAACAGTAAGATTCCCTATTTTTCTCGTGAGTTTATTAGGCAAGGTTGAGTAGGTTTCTTTCTCAAATATCCTCTACGAAAGCATTTCTTCCTTTTTTTAAAACAAGATTTTATTTACTTATTTTTTAGAGAGAAGGGAAGGGAAGGAGAGGGAAACATCAGTGTGCGAGGACCTCCCATCCACCCCCTGCAACCCAAGCACTCAATCCACTGTGTCACACCAGCCAGGGCATCTTCCTTTTATTTTTTTTTTTAAGATTTTATTCACTTATTTTTAGAGAGAGGAAAAAATCAGTAAGTAAAAATAAACTTAATTAGAACAAGATCATTACAGTTAACTTTGTTAACATCACTGTTAATGTCTTCCCAGATATTTTCATGCATACAAATGACATAAACAGAATTATAACATACTTCTTCCTATTCAAATATGGGATTATGCTATGCATTTTGTCCTGCAGCCTGCTTTTTCTACTTAGAAAATATCAGCAATATCTTTCCATATCAGTGTCTTTAGATCTGACTCACTTTTATTGCTATGTAGTATATACTGCAGGTGTACCGCACCTTACGTTGTTTCTGTTTTGGTTATTTGCCACCACAAAGTATGTTGCTACTAACACTTTGTCATTTTAAACATGTTAAGACATTTTAAAATATGGAAAAAATGTATTCATAAATAATAGAAATTGAACTTCATACTTGAAATTGTACAATATTCTTGGACTGGCCATTCCTTTTGTCTCTTGCAGATTTCATGGTTAAATGAGAACTCGTTAACTGGCTACTTTATTAAAGCACTATTAGGTAATAGTGATAAGGAAAAAGTTTATATGTTTTTAAAAACTTAAAAATGTGTAGTTATACCTAAGAAGATAAAAGATTGCTCTTTGACAATTAAGCTAATAAATATCGGGCCAAATTCATCATCTATGTGAGTATGTCACCACAAAAGCTAGAAGAGGCTGCCAAAAAATTATCAGGAGAGCCCTGGCCGGGTAGCTCAGTTGGTTAGAGCAGTGTCCCAAAACACAGAGATTGTGGGTTGATCCCCAGTCAGGGCACATACAAGAATCAACTAGTGAATGCATGAATAAGTGGAACAAAAAAGTGGATGTCTCTCTCTCCCTTTCTTTCTCACTAAAAGTAATAAATGAAAATATTTTAAGAAATTAGGAGAGGTAAAAACCCAATTTAAAGCTTTTCAGGAGGAGGGGAGGTAGGAAAGGGTGGGAGAAGGGTATAAGGGGGATAAATGGTAATGTAAAAAATACGAAATAAAAAACGAAAAAAAAATTATTTTTGTTAAAAAAAGCTTTTCAGTTTATCTCTTTTGGTCACAGAATCACCAAGAATATAAACTAGTGTATCAGGAGATAGAGTAAAGATAAAATTAATTATAAATTCACTTGTCAGCCTCTCCATCTGTTCACATCCCTTCCCTTCAAAATCCTGCTCTCTCCATTCTCCTCCCAATAGGAAGGAGATGGTTATTACTCCCAATGTTATATTTTAGTTGCTTTATTATACAGGTAGGACAAAATTAGGTTTACAGTTGTTTGTATGAAAAATAATACAATAGCCCTGGCTGGTGTGTCTCAGTAGGTTGAGCGCTGGCTTGCAAACCAAAGGGTCACCGGTTCGATTCCCAGTCAGGGCACATAACCTGGGTTGTGGGCTGGGTCCCCAGTTGGGGGCAAGAAGCAACAACAATTTGATGTTTCTCTCCCTCTTTCTCCTTTCCTTCCCCTCTAAAAAATAAAATAAAAAATATATTAAAAAATGAATAATACAAGAATAAATGTTCGTGTATTCACAACTGTAAACCTACTTTTGCCACACCCTGTATCTTAGCTTTAAAAAATCACCTTGTCTTGGTTTTTATCTTGCATTTTCGTTTTAGTTTGTACCTGAACGGAAGCAGCACAGTGGATTGAGTTGCCTGGGTCTTCTGACTTTCAGTCTGGACTTAATCCTCGGAAGTGGGAGAAGTACACACCAGAGCACACATCTTTCCTATAACATGGAACTCAACACCCCTTTTACCTACTTTGATAAGTAAAGAACAAGAACATGGCAGGGGGAGGAAGAAGTGGGAGGAATATATACTTTGCTCAAGCATACAATTCTCACATTAAAAGGCATGTTTAATTCTGTTCTAAATAATCGTACTCCATACTTAGAAAGGTTGATGTCTACAGGGAAAAGTCAGGACAAGACTAAAAACCCAAGGGTAAGGCAGACAGAACTGCCAGACAGGCAGGAGAGAGGGGGAGGGGCTTTTAGTAAAGTAAATATTGCTCCCAGGGCCAAGTGAGCTTTGCCTCTAGCAGGACTTAAAGGGAATTTGTTAAATAAAGAACCAGTTGGGGCAGACAAAAGCTTCCGGCACAGGAAGTTGGTTGGCTAAGGACACGGAAATGTAGGCATTTGAATAGGTTCCTTGGTGTGAAGTTGAAGTGTAACCTGATTGAAAAGAAGCAGCAGCTGGTGGTCAGTCTCTAAGCAATTCCTGGTTTCTGGGTGGTTGATAGAAACTCTTTGGCCAAGAAGGAAGAGCCCTTGAGAATTTTAGAAGGTTAAATGCCTGGAAAATGACTTTAATGCAAAGGTAACACTACTTCCATGTATACTACCACGACCAAAAAAAAAATCGGACCAAATTAAGATGCTAGAAGCAAATTAAACAGGGCACGAAGCATGGGGAATGACATGGGTCACGCTAATGCACTCAGAATAGGGCACAAGTAGGGGAGAAGGGGTTGCAACGTTCACTTGACCCTTCTCTCTGATGCAAGATGTAGTGACAATAACTAAGAACAAGGATTGAAGACCAGAGCTTGAGGTTGAATTAGGGCCAGGGTGTTGCAGAAGAAAGGCACCTGGACACAATCGCACTGACTTGCACTATCACAGGCACTTAGGGCAAGTACTTCTGGCCATTAAGTAGCTCTCCTTAGCCTGGTGAGCAGCTGTGGAATTTATTTTCACTAGTTGGTCAAGATACCTGTGAGGCTGGAATGGGTGTAGTCAATGGGTGGTCAATTTAAGAGTGATGGATTTTGAGTGCCTCTGGTGTATAAGGATACTTACTGTGAGACCAAATAAGGGCATTACCATATTTTTTGGACTATAAGACACACCAGACCATAAGATGCACCTCTTTTAGAGGAGGAAAATGGGAAAAATTTTTGAAGCAAAAAATGTAAAATATTTAATAACATAAATAACATATTTCACCAATGTAAATGTAAACAGCCAGGTAAGCTACATTCAGACTATAAGATGCACCTCCATTTTCCTCCCAAATTTGAGGGGGTGCATCTTATAGTCTGAAAAATATGGTAGGTGCCTCTTGCTCCTTCCATCTCTTTCTGTGTTGTGTGCACATGTATCTACTTACCTAAATCTAATATCTTACCGATGAATAATTTATCTATAGTTAATGTGCCTATGTCTTACACAGATTTCATCTGTTTTCTCTTCCATAGTCAGAGTGAGCATTCTCAGGCAACACAATAAATGCACATTGCACTAGATTAGGCACACAGTCCTGTCCTTTCTGCAACCCTAAATCTTCCCTAATTCTTAGCCTCCCCTAGATCCTGCATCTTACTTCTTAAGTCTCTTACCCTTTGTCAGCTGCTTAATCCTAAATTCATACTCAATGTGCCTCAAATTATGTAAGGCTTTGCAGATTTCATCAGCAGTGTTCAATTCCTATCTCATTAGGTCAATAAAGATGGTTCCTTTTATCTACTAAGACTCTACCCTCTATGAAGAAAAAGCCCTTGTTTAAATACCTGCTACATCAGTCTTCATCAGGGTTAGAGAAATATGATCATTATTAACTTTGTCAGTGGATTTTTCCTGGGTGTTTCTTTATGCCACTTCTTTCAAAAGAATGGTGAAAAATAAAGTGAGTTTCAACTTAGACAAAAATACTTATAAGAATACTTTACATGGGGGGAGGGGGGAGGGAAGGGGAGAGGATGCAAATAACTGTAATTGAACAACAATAAAGTAATAAATAAATAAATAAATAAAAAGAATACTTTACAGCCTTGTCTGGGTAGCTCAGTAGATTAGAGCATCTCCCTATATGCCAAGGCTGTAGGTTCAATCCCCAGTAGGCACAGACAGGAATCAATCAGTGAATGTATAAAGAAGTGGAATAATACATCAGTTGATGTTTCCTTCTCTCTCTCCCTTCCTCTCTCTCTCTTTGAAGAAAAAAAGGAATACATTTATATAGTACTCTTACACGGGAATATATAAATTTTATTTCTCATAATTCTTATGCTGAACTTCAAGGTTAAACATTTATATGTAAAGAAACTAAAGCTTGGGAAGTTATTTGTTTTTCCCGTCCCTCCTTCAGGAAGTTTAAATAACACATCCAGTGTTGTTATGTTACCTTCCCTTCATAGTCTGAGCTGACTGTCTATAACCTGTCTCCATGGGGAAACTGCTCACTCTATCTTCAATCCACTGTAATCCATTTTCTGTCCTTAACAAGCCACTGTAATCAAACTAAAATGTAAAAATCACCTCAAAATCCATCCTTCATTAGTTCGTTTAAAATCCTTGTTTTGCTAGGCATTGAGATGAGCAATATATACATGGTGCCTCTTCTTAGGGATAACAAATGGTTCAAGTCTTTAACCTTAGGAATTACCTTACTTGACTAATGTTTATGCTAACTATGTGACTGTACTTTAAATGTATTTTCATTTGATCTTTTTTTTAAAAGATTTTATTTATTTATTTTTAGAGAGAGAAGAAGGGAGAAAGAGCAATGTATGGTTGCCTCTCACATGGCCCTCACTGGGGACCTGGCCTGCAACCCAGGCATGTGCCCCGACTGGGAATCGAACCGGGACCCTCTGGTTCCCAGCCCGCGCTCAATCCACTGAGCTACACCAGCCGGACGCATTTTCATTTGATCTTAATAAAACAAGATGAGATACTATTATCTTTTATAGATTCTGAGGGTTGGAGCAAGATTAATGACTTGCCAATGAATGCACATCTAGGAAGAGCTGACTGCAGAACCTCTAATCTCAGACACACTTTCATATGAATTTCTCTCCATTTCAGTACACTTCCATTTTAGTACATATTTATATTGCAATACACCCTTTTTAAAAAATCATCTTTTTTCCTTGGCATGTGAATACCTTTCAGATCTTTACCTTGCAGACTTCTTATGGGTTTCTCTTCCTCTGCTAACTATAAACAGTGGTATTCCCCAAGATTCTGTCATGAGACCTATTCTGCTCTCTGTCTTCTTGCTTTGTCCTTGTTTTTCACTAGCACCTCCACACTCCTGAGGCTGACTTTCCAAATACGTATCTACAATTGAAGAGTTTGCAGCACCTGTATCCCAGACATACCTGCCTACAGATATAATAAACTGATTCTATGACAGTCTCCTTGTCTGTAAAATAAATACGAGTAATAATTTTCTTATCCTGTGCTGGTGAAGATTAGAGTTAATGTTTGTAAAAGACCTCCCATGATTAGACACTCAGTAAATGGTAACCACAATTCTCATGGAAATTTCACTGCCATGTCAACAGGTTCCCATATTAGCTGCTAGTATCGAGCAATTAGTGTAATAAGTTTTTTTCTTAGAGATTTTATTTACTTATTTTTAGAAGGGAAGGAAGAAGAGAGGGAGAGAACCATCAATGTGTGGTTGCCACTCACATGCCCTCTACTGGGGACCTGGAGTCCAACCCAGGCATGTGCCCTGATTGGAATCAAGCCAATGACCCCTTGCTTCTCAGGCACACACTCAATCCACTAAGCCACACCAGCCAGGGTTCAATAAAAGTTTTTTAATAAAACCTTCATTTCTGGCCTGGCTGGTGTAGCTCAGTGGATTGAGTGTGGGCTGGGAACCAAAAGGTCCCGGTTCGATTCCCAGTCGAGGCACATGCCTGGGTTGCAGGCCAGGTCCCCAGTGAGGGCCATGTGAGAGGCAACCACACATTGCTCTTTCTCCCTCCCTTCTCCTCTCTCTAAAAATAAAGAAATAAAATCTTAAAAAATCCCCTTCATTTCTGGTCTTGCTTCTAATTCTTTCCCCATAATACAGGGAGAATAAAATGCAAATCTAAGTATGTTACTCCTCAAAACCTTTTAATGGCTCACATTTGGTTATCCTATTGCATTTCTCCAGTATACCATCCTACTCAGAATGATTTTTAGAGTTTTTCTAATCAAAACAAACAAACAAACAACTGGAAAAAAAGACCTAGAAAAATATTAGAACGTGGAAACTCTTGCCATTCTAGGCATTCACTATGTGTTTGTCATTATATTTTACAACATATCCAAAAAAATACATATTAAAAATTTTGACTCATTTTCATTTAACATCACACATTATATAACCCAAATGATTTTGTAGTGAAAATGTATTCTGATTTTCCGTATCAATTTTATTGGTAAGGCTTTCTTAGATGAAGGCAGGTTATATACTGTATAAAGCAGTTACTGATGATAGCATCTATTCCAAGAGAGCCTAAACGAGTTGGTCCAAGGTAATCATATTTTGTAAAAGGAAACTTCCCATGTGCAAAAACCACTCAAATATTTGTCTAGAATAAGGGTTGTATCCTAAATTTTTTTTATTTTTTATTTTTTATTTTTTTACAGCACATGCTTTATAACGAACAGAACACATTTTTCCACATTGTACTCAGTCCAGCAGAGCCCAGGCTGTGGGGCTGAATGCTCAGTGAAGGCTTCAGGCTTTGCCACTTAGCACATTCTCTACGGCTCTGGTTACTTGATCAGCACTGAAGTTGTTCAAAGAGACATTCTTCTCTTGGCCGAATGCGTAGCGGGCCCAGAGCTTGGGCTGCACTTCTGAGCACTCGCGGATTAGGATGGGCAGGTCGGGGTTCGCCTTCTTCAGCTCCACATAGCGTTTCTCAATGAAGTCCCTGACGCCCTGGCTGCCAGGAGAGCGCTGGCATAAGTGGATGCAAATCTCTCGCAGACCGAGCTTGGCCCCGACCCCACGACTCACCGCGGCCGCGGCTGCGGCTGCGGCCATCTCCGCTAGTACCTTGTATTCTAAATTTTTAACATTGTTTTGGGTAGGTGGCTAGTTCTAAGTTTCTAGTCAATTAAGTGATTCTCTAGCCAGCAAAAAGGGTGGTCAGATGTCAACTAATTAACTTTTTCTTTGTTTGGGCTTGATTTGCTGTTCTTCTAACTTCTTAAAATCATTGTTTCTCAGGCTTTCATGTTTTCTGATCTGTGTATTTCAAGCTATAAATTTTCTTAAAGCACAGTTTTAGCTATATCACACAAGTTTTAATATATTTTCATAATCATTATGTTCAAAATATTGTATACTATGAATCCTCCAATCCACTTTTCAAATTTAATTTTATTTTCCCTATTTTGCATTTAATTTTTTAAAGTTTTTTATTTGAAAGAGAGAGAGAAACATTGATTTATTGTTCTACTTATTTATGCATTCATTGGTTAATTCTTGTACGTGCCCTGACCAGGGATGGAACCCGCTACCTTGGTGTATGGGGGTGCCAATCTAACCAACAGAGCTACGGGGCCAGGGTTATTCTGTCATCTCTTAAAAATAATTTTATCATCCTATTATCCTCTTTCTTATTTCTGTTTCTATTATTCTCTTTTAATGCTCCTTTTCTTGATGTCTATTTTATCTGATATCTTCCCATTACTATTTTGAACCATGGCAATCACATTTTCAAAAACATCTTTCCACCAAAACTGTTCCCATAGATCAAAATCACTAATGATCTCCATATTGCTAAATCCAATGGCAATTCTCAGTTCTTATCTTACTGGACTATAAAGAAGAAATCAATCTTTCAAAATAATAAAGATAACTCTAATCACATATTAAGATAAAATTTCAATTAATAAAAAGCTCGTTAATGTTTAACTCCCTTGGACAAACATTATAATACCTTTATAGATATTCAATATTATACTCTGCTTTGTTCTTCTAAATAGTGTATTCTTTTTGTTTTCAAATGTGTATTTGACCTTGTTTCTAATATGTTATCAGTATCCCTTTCACATATATGTTATCAGTATACATTTCCAATAACCTTTTTGGCATTTGCTAATTCATTGTAAAGTCCTCTTTTTCCCGACCTGCTAAGCATCAAATGTCTAATCTTCCATACCAGTGTCATGAAACCCCTCCCGTTCTTCAGTGGGTCTTTGGTATAATCATCTATATAAAGGGTCGTGGGTTCGATTCCCTATCAGGGCACATGTCTGGGTTGAGAGCCAGGTCCCCAGTGTGGGGGGCAAGTGAGAAGCAACCACACATTGATGTTTCTCTCCCTCTCTTTCCCCCTCCCTTCCCCTCTCTAAAAATAAATAAATAAAATCTTTTTTTTAATGAAGAAAAGAAGAAAAAAAAAGGGCATTTTTCTGTTTAAAAAAATAAAAATACCTCCTAACCATTCGAAAAAAATATTTGAAAGGCTCAATCAATAAAAATGCAAACGTAAAGGACAGGGTCCCTTTCTCACTTGAGATTGATAAGGATTAAACGTTTGATAATAAAACATTTTGGTAAAAGTGTGTAGAAACCGGCACACTTAAAGATTGTTGGCTACTTAACTTGATTCTTGAGTGTTTAGTCAAAAACAAGGGTGCCAGTTCCAGTTTTGACAACTCAATCACTAGGTTCAGTTTCCTGAGAGAGAGGGGGAGAGAGAGAATTTGAATTTAATCTCTGAAATCTATCTTAACTCAGATGATTCAGCTCTATCAATTAAGTCACAAAGTCTAGAGCAATCTGAGAAGGGTACATTCACCTCAGAATAAGAAAGGCAGGAAATACCTGCACTTGAAAGTTTGCGGGGTTCCAAATGTATCCTGGGTTAGAGCCAGAAATGGTTTTCGTGATCTTGAACAAATCTGGATGACAGGTTCTTCCGCCGTTCACGCCTGCGCAGTGCGGGCAGCTCGCGGGAAACCCAGTTTCGCCAAGCCCGGCCACCTTCAGAGTCTGAGAGTTTCACCCCGAGCCAGGCGCGGTCTCCCACTGTGGCCTGGCTGGGGAGTTGGGGCGGTGGCGGCCTCAGGGTCACGCCTGGTCTGGCAGAACTGAGTGCCCCGTGCTCTCAGGCGGCCGCCGCTGAGTCTGGGACCGTGATACTAGAGAGAGCCACGCGGATACCCGCCTGCAACCACGGCCGGGATCAAGGACACAGATTTGTTGCTAGATGATTAACTGGTGCCACATTTTGGAAATCGACACCCAAGAGGTTCTCCATGCTGATAGGGGGCGGTGTGATTAAGACCACCAACCCGAAGAGCCTGAGCTGGGGGCGGGGCTCAAGCTTCTCCTGCAGACTGGTCCCCAACCCTAACGTCATCGCATAACTCTGATGCGCAGAGGATGAGGCTGCCTCTTTGCCTTTCTCTTGGCTCACCTAGCTAACTCTGGGAAGACCTGCTGGCCCAACCCAGATCAGCTGGAGCCACCCAGCTGCGGCCAAATTTCGGAAGCAAACACTTTTGGTTCAAAAAACAAAAAGCTGACAAGTTGCAACTTGAATTTAATTTCAAGTGCCGGTGGCTTTGGAAAGTTTGGAAGGAGGAAATCCTTTCAACCAAAGACCACTTCATCCAGCCAGCCATCTAACAATTATTGTGCAAGTTATCTATTGCCTCTGAGCTCCCCATTTATCCTTCAATACCTGCTTGGTGGTGATGGATATGATTCCTTTATATCATTTCTTCTTTAGACTGTTAAGCACAACGAAGTTTTCCCAAAGGACTGTGCAGAACCTTGTGTGAGGAAGGGAGGTTTCTCTTGCTAGTTCCAGTGGCTGCACCGCAGGTGAAGATGACAGAACTTTTGGTGGTGCCCTCCCCGGCGATGCACCCAGAATGCAAGCTCCCTCGGATGCCTCACACAGTCCCCAGCCTAGGTCTGGCCATCACCTTCCACAAGGCCCCAGGCTTCCCACCCAGATGGGTGCTCCAATTCACATGTTTTACTCTCAGCTGTGGCTCGCCGGAAGAGGTGTCTTCTGCTTGCTTGGGGAATGCTCACCATCTCTGGTTCATGCAATGCAGCCAATTTCTCTGCTGTCTACTGGACTGCAACTATACCTTTTCTAGTAAGATCTTTTTTTTTTTTTTTTAAGATTTTTATGTGTGTTTAGAGAGAGGGGAAGGGAGGGAGAAAGAGAGGGAGAGAAACATTGTTGTGTAGTTGCCTTTCAAGCGCCCCCTACGGGGGACCTGGCCCACAACCCAGGCATGTGCCTTGACTGGGAATTGAACTGGTGACCTCTCAGTTCACAGTCTGGAGCTCAGTCCACTGAACCATACCAGCTGGGGCTCTAGTAAGATCTTAACCACTGCATTTGGGAGGTGGCTCCCCCTTTCAACTTTGTTCTTACTTGGATACTCTCCTCAGCTCTTGGATGCCATATTGAGTTTTCTTATATCTTTTATATTTTACTTATTCTTTTAATAGCTTGATATTCTTTATATTAAACACTCTGTTTAAATCAATGTGTGATCTCTGTCTTCAGCTAGGAGCCAGACTGATATGCTTAATAAACATCAATTAAATGTCGGGCAGTGTTGTAGGTATGAACAAGACAGACAAAGTACAGGCTTTTATGGAGCTTACATTCTATAGAGGCTGTTAACCAAGACCTAACTCACAAGACAGAATCAGCCATGCAGAATTTTTGAGGCAGAATATTCTAAGCACAAAGGGACAAATGTAAAGACCTTAAGGGATAATGAACTTGATATGTATGAGAACTAGAAAGACCAGTGGGGCTAGACTTCAGTGAGCAAGGAGACTTTTTTGCTTATTTGTGGTGCCAGGTATCACAAAAATGATGCACAAACCTTTTGTTTTGCTTATCAGTTTTCATTAGTGTTTGTATATTTAATGTATGGCCCAAGACAACTCTTCTTTCCTTGTGGCCCAGAGACGCTAAAAGGTTGGACAGCCCTGGTAAGGATTATGCTAGGAGTAAGGAAGGCTGTATGGGGCTCATGCCTGGGCTGAGTGGAAATAAGCAGCCATTCAGGCTCTGGATGGGTAGCTCAGTCAGTGCACCAAGAGACCATCATCCTGCTACACCAAGACTGTGGGTTCCATCCCCCATCAGGGCACATACAGGAAACCATGCAGGAAGAAGTGGAACAACAAATCAATGTTTTTCTTCCTTTCTCCCAAATCAACAGCTCAGAAAAACCCTGGCTGGTATGGCTCAATGGATTGAATGTCAGTCTGCAAACCAAGGGGTTGCTGGTTCGATTCGCAGTCAGGGCACATACCTGGGTTGTGGGCCGGATTCCCAGTTGGGGGCATGGGAGAGACAACCACACATTGTTTCTCTCCTTTCCCCTCTCACTAAATAAAATCTGAAAAATAAAAGAAACCAGCCATCCCAATATCTTTAGTAAGTGGATGGAAACAGGGAAGGTGGTGTCCAGACTACGTAAGCGAAGGCATGGGTGGGTTAAATGTGTTGTAGTGGGTGTCAGGTAATTTCCTATATGAAGGGGAGCTCAGAAATGATAAATCAAACTGAAAAGGTAGCACGACCTTGCCCTGGAGCAGCTGTGCCCACTATGGGGCTTTTGTAAGTTTGTTTTCTGTAGTTGATTGGAAGCTATTGAGAATTTTAAGTAGGACAGTGACATATATACTTATATATGTGATATGAACGCTCTGACATATTAGTGTAGGATTAATTTTTAATGATCAAAGACTGAAGGAGAAACAAAGTAGGAAAATGCATGAGAAAAACAATTCTCACTGGAGGGAAGAAAGCAACATAATTTAACTTTGCAAAGCAATGCACTAAGATTTTTTAATTTCATCTGCATGACAAATAAGAATTGCTATTTTCATATGTCTGAGACTGTACTTACAAGAAATTTACTCACTTACCTGCCAGAATGATACTATCATTAAATCAACAAACAAGTGCTGGCGAGGATGTGGAGAAAATGGCAAACTAGTGCAGTGTTGGTGGGAATGCAGATGGCTGTGGCCACTGTGGAAAACAGTATGGAGTTGCCTCAAAAAACTAAAAATGGATCTGCCTTTTAACCCAGTGATTCCACTGCTGGGAATTTATCTGAAGAAACCTGAAACACTAAGTCTATACCCCTGTGTTCACTGCAGCATTACTTACAATATCCAAGATCTGGAAACAGCCCAATCACCCATCAGTAGATGAGTGAATAAAAAAGCTGTGGTACATTTACACAATGGAATACAATGCAGCTGTAAAAAAGGGAACTCTTACCTTTTGCAACAGCATGGATAGACCTGGAGATTATTACTCTAAGTGAAGTAAGTCAGTCCAAGAAAGGAAAATAACATATGATTTCACTTACTTGTGGAATCTAATAAACAAAATAAATCAGCAAACAAAATAGAAGCAAAGGCATGGATACATAGAACAGACTGACAGCCCTGGCTGTTGTAGCTCAGTGGATTGAGCGCGGGCTGGGAACCAAAGGGTTGCTGGTTCGATTCCCAGCCATGGCACATGCCTGGGTTGCAGGCCAGGTCCCCAGTAGGGGGCACATGAAAGGCAACCACACATTGGTGTTTCTCTCCCTCTTTCTCCCTCCTTCCCCCCGCCCCCGTCTAAAAATAAATAAATAAAATCTTTTTAAAAAATGTTAAAAAAAAAAAAAAAAGACAGCTGTCAGAAGGGAGGGGTGCATTGGATGAAAGAAGGTGAAGGGATCAGCCGAAGAACATCTATGCATAACGCACGGACACAGACAACATTGTGGTGACGGCCTGAGGGAAGGAGGGGCCAGGGCTGGGTGGAGGTGGGGAAGGAGGAAAAACTGGGGACAGATACAATAGGTTCTGAATGGCTCAACCAGGATATCAAGTGGATTTTGTTATTAGAGGAAGGACCAAAACCAAACCAAACCAAGCCTGTGATGTCACAATGTACATTCAGAATTTTTATTTCAAAACAAAAAACCACAGTAACATTAATAATATAAAACATTTAGAAATATCCACAATCTGGTCACTGAAAAATGGGAAAACTTCCACACGGCGTTACTGCCAACCCACAGTTTTTGAGGAGCTGAAAGCGGAGGTGTGGTTGGAGGAAAGTCACCTGTCCCAGCGAAGCCCCACACTGTAGCTCTGGGAGTTTTCATCCAAAGGCTCGACGACCAGAGGGAATGGCAAGAACTGAAAACTAAAATATTGTCATAGGCAAGGACTTGGCTAAAGGGCCTGAAACGTGTAAGCACCAAGGAGGGACAGGGAGA
The DNA here is from genome assembly GCA_004026765.1 of Micronycteris hirsuta. Lineage (NCBI taxonomy): Eukaryota > Metazoa > Chordata > Mammalia > Chiroptera > Phyllostomidae > Micronycteris > Micronycteris hirsuta. Next base: position 88,470 of record PVJI01005916.1, read on the forward strand.
TCAAGCAACGTACAGAAAAGGGGGGAGAGGGAACCACTGGGGCCCCATCTCCATTTACAGAAACACTGGGAAACTAGATCGTGGAGGTGTCCATGACCTACGGCAAGTCTAAGTACCGCCATCTCATCTAACTCTCGGAAACTTCCAGATTTACAAGTCTTCAGAGTGTTTCTTATCCCCTTGAAAAGGACACCTCCCTCTCCCCATGACCTCCCTCTGGCTCCCCTAGTCGCCCGTCCTGACCTCACACTCTCCTACTCCCACTTTCTGAACCTAGAGTGAAGCAGAGCCCTCTACATGTTAGGAACAAGCCATACAGGCAAATGCCACCCAGCAGAGGCAGTGTTACTCATGCGCACTGGGCTGAGTTCTAACAGACACCATCCAAAAGGGGGCTGCAGGAACAGAGGTAACAAGTTACCAGTAAACTGCTTCCGCCTAGAGCAAAGTGACAGTGCACATACATTCATACTCTCTCAAGTGTGGGCTACACTGCACATTTGCTCACACCATCTCAAATGTGGTCTATGGGGAAGATTCACGTGCTCTCAGGGCACCTGACATAATACTATGGTGACATGGTAACAAGAGTAACTTGACATGGTAACAGACATAAACAAGCATGAGCTGCCCCTAAAGCAATAACATACTTCAACTAGGTAATAATCGTTCAGGAAAAAAGCTCTCCCAGGGCTCAGGCTACAAATTCCAGCTTAGCTATGAACACTCTCCTACGAATTCTTTTAAAGCTATGGCTTAAAACAAAACTTAAAAAACCTAAACCTCTAAAATTGCCTAAAGAACAAAGTGGAGAAAAATCAAACCTTTACCAAAAACCAATATGTTATGTTGCTCTCCCACCAGAAGAGTGGTAGGAGCATTTAAAAAAAAAAAGGCTGAGTCCACTGTAAGAGGAAGAAGTTATTTGCTCCAGTGAGGGGAGACGAGGATTGATTTCTACAACCTTCCCCTCTCGGGACTCCATCCAAAATCAGAACCCATCAACCACCATTAACTACAATGCCCATCTTAGTAATAACACTAGATTTCAAGTCATACTACGTATAATCTTAACAAAGAATAAAGTTCACAAGGAACCAAATAGCTTCTTTACAAGGAAACCAATAGCTTCTTTATACAGGCACACAACTTCGAGAAATTGAACTTGAGACATTCCATCTGAAGGACAGAAATTGTTAAGAGGCAACATGCAAACCTCACACACCACATCATGTACTCTCCAATAACATATTAGATTTCTGCCTGAATTCTTCCCTTATTAAACTATAACCTCTCTAGTAGCAAATCTTCCACCCCATAAACTCTTTAAACACCTCCCTCTAACCTCTATTTCCTTATGTTTTCATTATTTGGTAAAATTACACTTAAAAAAATAAATATTTATGCAATAAAACCAGAAGATAAAATAAATAAAACTCAAATGAATTTGCTCTGCAGCACTGTATGGAAGTGAGGCAGGTGCTCTTATGTAAACCCTCTCTGCCTTCCACACACTCATGTGATCTGTTTCCTGGTGAGTCTGAGGTGGGGGGCTCTTTCTCCCCTACATGCCCGGATGAAGTAAGTATTAGAACTTAAGGGAGGAAGAGCTGGCAAAGTTGTCAAATGCCAAGTAGCCAGTCCCTCTGAAATGAAGGTAGGTTCACTTGGTCTCTCCTAAACAGAAGAGAATGTCCAAGAAACGAAATGTTTAAAAAGCCACTGAAGATACAACTAACCCCAGCATTGGGTTCCTCTGAGTGCTCATGGAGTGTGGGCTGACAAAAGAATCAAGTAGCAGCATTCAGAAACGGTCCTGGGTTACAACCTGATGAGGTCTCTCCGCCGTTCGGGGAGAGGTTGCTTTTTCACGTTGGGAGGGAGGTGAGAAGGGAGCATGGCTTAGACGTTGGTGGTGGCCTCCTTCTCGAGCGAGATGCTCCTCATCTCCCCAAGGCCCTTCTCAGCTCGGTTAGCCTCCTGCACCTGCCCTTCAAAGCCTCGTGTAATTTCCTCAAAAGTCCTGCCACGGGTCTCAGGGACTTTGAAGAAGGTGAAGATCAAGAAGACCACGAGGAAGCCGGTGAAGACAATAAAAACGTAGGCTCCTAAATAGAACTACAAAAGAACACAGACAAAGGAGTGTTGATATATAAAAATCTGGTTGGTCACTGACTAACTCCATTTCCTTCACATCCATATTTCCAACAGCCTGTAAGCCCTAACCCTTTCACAGTTAATGAAAACGGTAACATTTCTTCAGAGATTCATTTAGGATCCCATTGCTAACTTACTGTATTTCTCTACAATTTTCTGTCACTCCTTTTCCTATTCATTTAAGTTAGCTGCTTCCAAAAACCTATTGAGTATTTTAGGATTTTTGATTATCACTGCTGAAATCTAGGTTTATGAAAGACTCACAGAAATACAAAATGCATTATAGATGTCTGCTGCAAGTTCTTTTATCAAAATCAGCTCCAGGTCATTTTATAGCAGGACCCGCCTCATTCATTAACATCCTTTCCTTAGTGAGCCTTTAAGATCACCAAGCCAAAATGCTAATTCAAATGATGGATTTCAAGTACTGATTTGAAATCCTTTGAAGCTTGGCTTATCACTACCTTGCTGTTTCTAGGTAGAACTACGCCTATATCATTTCAGACCAGGGGTCTTTTAAAAGTTCCCAGTTTTACATTCCTGCTTCAATCTTTTCTGCTGCCATTCCTTCTTTTTCTATGTCATAAATGGGAGGGAAAAAAATCTGGTTCAAAGCTCTGGAAATATAATCCTTCATAGTGTCAGTAATCATATTGTAAACATGGCTTAAGTGGACTGATTTCAAGGTGGACTGGGTGAGCTTTGCTTTCATTTACTTACAGCAGCTGAGGGGAAGAGCAGTCCAACCAAAAAGTTGGAGGTCCAGTTGGAACAACCAGCCACTGCCATTGCAGCTGGGCGGGGTCCCTGGCTGAACAGTTCGGCCACAATAAACCAGGGAATGGGGCCTGGGCCAATTTCAAAGAAGGCCACGAAGAGCAAGATTGCCCCAATGCAGATAAAGCTCATCCAGGTGTAGTCATTCTATATGAGGAAGGAATAGAGGAAAATTAACATTAAAGATAGCATGACCTGGGCAGGATCCAGCTTCCTAGAGATGAGTACTGACTGAAACTGAAAAGCTTCTTTTGCTCTGTGGTATAATGGAGTTACTGGACTGAGAGTAAAAAAATTTGGATTTTTGCCCTGGCTGGTGTAGCTCAGTGGATTGAGC